>JAAALK010000283.1:65172792-65462397 GCA_019279435.1 Zizania palustris
ATCAGTATTAAGTATCCCCCACTCATAGCAGTAGTGACACTACATAATTCAGACTAAAACATTCAAGCTTGGACATTCAAGCTTGATTACTCATTTCACAAATACCAGTATGCTCCAAAGTAATTAGAGGTTTTAGGAAAAATCAGTAGAAACAACCAACATTCAAGCTTGGACATTCAGTCTTGATTACTCATTTCACTTGAAACATCAAGTAAACATTAAGATTTGATGCAGTGCACTAAATTTCAGAAATGCTATAGATAACCAAACTAAAAACTGATACTTCATACTAATACTCACAAGAAACATAAAAATTAGAAGGATATATCTTCAAGACTTCAAATAAGTTCACAATACTCAGAAAATGATTCTAGCAAAACCAGTGAGAAATTACTTGAACTGAACAGCTATCTTTCAAGCATAGGCACTGTTCTTCAATCAACAAAAGAGATAAGGTCAATGATAAAGTGGAGGCGCACCTCGAGGTCTGGCGAGCGGCCACGAACGGCCACAACCACCAAGTCGCAGCGGCGCAGGGAGCCCCCAAGCGCGCGAGAGAGTGAACGTGGCGGGGGTCTGAGGCGGCGGCCAACCAACGACGGCCGCCCGACGGCGCCCGGCGGCGACGGCGGGGCTTCTGGCAGGCGAAGGGTTCGACGCGCGACGAAAGAGGATTGGGGAATATTGGGGAGAAGAGGAGGCGTCACGGGCGGCGAAGGGTTAAATACTAAATAAAAGTATACATAAAATACGCTGCTTGCACAATACTCTCAGGAAAGCATCGATAGTCCAATGGTATAGGACAGGCTATTTGAACATCAGGTCGGGAGTTCGAACCTCAGAAAGAGCAGGGTTTTTGGATTTTTTAACATACCCCTATTCAGAACTTTTAACAAAGTTTACTGAACTTTTACACTATGCAATCAACATTTCAGAACTTTTACATCAACATTTGAGAACTACATTTCAGAACTTTTACATCATCATTTCAGAACTTTTACATCAACATTTCAGAACTTTTACATCAACATTTCAGAACTTTTACTATGCAATCAATTCAGAACTGAATCAAGTTTACATTGTCAATAAAACATGGATTAAAAACTGAACTTTTACACTATGCAATCAACATTTCAGAACTTTTACATCAACATTTCAGAACTTAAAAACTGAATACCAATTCATAACTTTTACTATGCAATCAATTCAGAACTGAATAAAGTTTACATTGTCAACTATGCAATCTAATATGTTTCCTCTTCCAACAATTCAGCACCCATGTCAAAATTATCACGTGGTATAACTTTCACCACGGTGTACCACGATTCAGCTCTTGGATCTTGGACATAAAATACTTGTTGCACTTGTGAAGAGAAGACAAAAGGATCATGCTCTAATTTTTGTCCTGTGTGTATCGTTCGAGAAAAATTCACAAGGGTAAATCCAAACTCATCTTTTCGTATCCCAGCCTGATGATGAACATCATACCATTCACCTTTGAAAAGCACTACCTTGTACTCTGCATATGACAATTCAATTATATCTGACAATCTACCATAAAAATGCACACCATCATGTGCGATGTTCACTATACCACTATTCTGTGTCAAGCATGCAGCCTCACGGCTCATAGTGTGGAACCTAAAACCATTAATAGAGAATCCACTGCATCTCACACCATATCTGCTAGGTTTTGCAGCCAATGCTCTAACCTTTGCCGTTATGCTTTTTCCATCCCCTAGGATAACCTGTTTGTACAAATGCATTTAATTATATCCAATTCAGCTATTAATTAATAGTGTGTGCATACAATGCACTAATTTAAGATGTACACACCTTTTGCTCTAACCAATCAGGAAAGTGTTCATCGGTCAACTTCTCAATGGAACAAGGTGTCAAATTGGTTGATGGCCCCAGCTTGCTTTTCTCCTCTTCCAAGAACTCTCTACAAGAATAGGATCAGTGTCATGTCATCAATAAGTTACTACAAAATAACCAAAACCTGGAGAAATATAAGAACAGACCTACGTAAATCCTCAAGTTCATCGAAATGTCGCAAGACATATCTGTGTGCCTGAACAAGAACATGCTTATCAACTTTGACCACAATACACTTTCCAATTGGTTCACCAGCACTATCAAACAAGTACAAGCCTTTTTTTCATGAGAAAATTCAGGATTTCTAGATGGCCTAGTAAGACGAGTTGTTACTTCTAAAAATCTTGAACAAAAGTCCAAGCATTCCTCCATGCAATATCCTTCAGCAATTGATCCTTCTGGGTGAGCTCTATTCTTGACAAGTGCCTTTAGCCGAACAAAAAACCTATATGCAAATATGCAATTATGAACATGTGTAAGTTGTCGAAATGATTTATTGACAACAACAGTGCAAACTAAATGAAGTTTCATACCTTTCCATGGGGTACATCCATCGGTACTGAATAGGGCCACCATGTTTAACTTCATCTACCAAATGCACCATCAAATGCACGCTCACAGTAAAAAATGATGGCAGGAAGTTCTTTCCATATCACATAGTGTCATCACAATACTCTCTTGAAGCTTTACCAACTCATCAACATCTATAACTTTGGAGCACAACATCTTGAAGAAATTAGATAGTTCAACAACTATCCTCATGACATCTTTGCTAGGGTAACAGGATCGGAGCGCCACCGGTAGAATGTCATGTAGTAAAACATGATTGTCATGACTCTTAAGTCCACTTAATGTAAAGTCTTTCATGTTCACACACCTAGATATGTTTGATGCATATCCATCAGGGGTCCTAAGGTTTTTTATTACTGAGCAAAGGATCTCCTTTTTCTCTCTAGACATGGTAAAAGGTGCATCAGGAATCGTCTGCTTTCCATCATTATGTACAACAGGATGAAGATCCTCTCGAATTCTAAGTTCAACTAAATCTAGTCGTGCATTAAGGTCATCCTTTGTTTTATGACAAATAGCTAACAAAGTCGAGATAAAGTTGTCGCTCACATTTTTCTCTAAGTGCATTACATCTAGATTGTGTCTTAATCTATTCTGTTCCCAATATGGTAGATTAAAGAACACTGACCTCTTTTTCAACCAATCTTTAGGATTCTTCACCTCCTGACTAACACTCCCATTTGACTCATTATTTGTCCTTTTGTTTTACGCTTGCGTTTCTTAGCACTTTCATCTGCCACTTCCTTATTCTTGCTTTTCTTCTTGTCCTTCTTTGCAATGCTCACCTTTTTCCCAAGCACAAACTCTCTCCCTTCTAACATTTTAAGAATAGTGCTGACACTCATTGTTTTAGGTGCAAGTTCAGTCTCTATGGAGCCATCAAACTGCATCCTTTGCCTTCGGTATCTGTGATTTTCTGGCAGCCATCGACGATGACCCATATAGCACGACTTTTTACCATGCTTCAGGCGAAATGATTTTGTCGCTGGACCACAAGCAGGACAGGCATATGTACCACCTGTGCTCCATCCACTTAGGTAACCTAATGCTGGAAAATCATTTATAGTCCACAAAAGTGCAGCTTTGAGATGGAACTCTTTTTTCGAAGAGGCATCAAATGTTTCAACTCCATCCCACAACAGTATAAGCTCATCAATCAGGGGCTGCAAATATACATCTATATCATTACCAGGAGAATCTGGTCCAGGGATGATCATTGACAACATGAAAGATGTTTGCTTCATGCAGATCCAAGGTGGTAGGTTGTAAGGAACGAGCATTACTGGCCATGTACTGTGCTTCAAATTCTGATTCCCAAAGGGGTTAAATCCATCACTTGCAAGACCAAGGCGTACATTTCGAGCATCTGCTGCAAATTCAGGATGCCTATCGTCAAATTCTTTCCAAGCTTCACCATCTGCTGGATGTCGTAGTTTTCCATCTTTTGTTCGTGCCTCCTCATGCCATCGCATATCATCTGAAGTTTTCGTCGTTGAAAATAACCTCTGGATCCTAGGTATCAATGGAAAATACCGTAACACTTTTGTTGGTTTCCTTTTCCCCTTTGGTTTAGCTGATGACAAATTCTCTTTAACAACTTTCCAACGAGAGCTCCCGCACACATGGCAAACATCGTTTTTGGCATGTTCACCTCTAAAAAGCATGCAATCTTTGGGGCAAGCATGGATTTTCACATAATCAAGACCTAGTCCACGTATGATTTTCTTCGCTTCATAATATGTCTTAGGCAGATTTGCTTCACGAGGTAGCACGGCAGATAGTAGACCCAATAGTGATGCAAATGATTCTTGTGACCAACCATGTAAGCACTTCAAGTGATATAAGTGCACCAAAAAAAGACAACCTTGAGTACTTACAATCAGGGTATAACCTTACGTGTGCATCCTTTAAGAATCTTGCATATATATTATGATCCCTCCTCAAATCATCGCCTTCACTTGAATTCACATTAATATCCTCTAGGGCATTATGTTCCATACATGCAAATCTTGCCTGAAAATCATCTGCCTCACCTTCAAGCATTCCCGCAGCCCTACCAAATGCAGCATGTAGTAGTTCTTCAATGCTATCCGATCCTCCGTCCCGGTGACCTTGTACTATACCCGTGGCAGACAATGTGGTCATATTAGGCACATCATCAAATGCAATTGTGGGTCTTTCATAATTCTCACCATGATGAACCCAAGAGGTATAACCTTGAAGAATACCGTCACACCTCAGATGTGTCTTAACTTCATCACGAGTCTGGTTTATTCTATTCTTACACTTTTTACATGGACACAGTATCTCGCTGTCAGGTGGAAGGTCCTGATAAGCAAAATTCAAAAATTCCTCAACACCATCTTCATATGAAGTCTCCCGTCTAGATTTTTTCATCCAACTTCTATCCATCACCCTATGTAAGCACATGTGGAATTTAAATCAAACAAATCATGCTTAATTTAAAAGATAGTTACATTACAACAAATGCTTCAAGAAATCAAACCACGACAACAAATAACAAGGAAGCTCAATCATATCATACATTTGCATTACAGCATGGTTGTAAAAAAATGTAACAACAATTTACCAACTGTGAGCATGGACTGGCCCTTAATTTGAGGATATATTCACTAGCTTTCTTCCCCAATTAAACCCCTCGAAGAATACACATGGACTTAAAGTCCAATAATCCATCATCTAAATGATGTTGCTCCTTTTTTAAACTCGATTTGATAATTGACGACAGTGCACACATATACTACACTAGTACAGGGAAAAAATGGGTCTCCATTGTACAGAGAAGCAAACATCCAAGCAGTTGTAGGTGGAGGATCGAGCAACAGGGCAACCGACCTGGTGTATGTTGATGATGACGATGACCTGGGCGACCTATGAATCTCGGTGGCACGTCTCGTGAACAGAGAGAGGGAGGGGAGGTGCGGCGGAGGGAGGGGCGCGGCGGTGAGGTGGAGGGAGGGGCGGTGCGGCGGAGGGAGGAGCGGCGCGGCGGAGTGACCAGAGGGAGGGGCGGTTCGGCACAGTACGCGGAGTGAGGGGCAGTGCGACGCAATGCGCGGAGGGAGGGAGCGGCGCGTTGCGTCTCCGGCGGCGGCGTGGGCTGATGAGGCCGACCAGGAGGCGGCACGGCGCGTTCGAGGGAGGGCACGACAGTGGCTGCGCTAAAACAGGATAAAACATGATTGCGATTCAGTTTTAATAGTGGCAGATGCTAATAATATGTTTATATGGTTTGTCCAGTGAATAGATCACAAATATGCTCCTAACTCAATGGTAAGGCTGCGTTGCTCTAAAGCTCTCAACCCGGGTTCAAGTCCAATGAGGCACATTTTTTTTAATTTCAGTTGTACACAATTTTTAGTACATGCTATTTATGCTTATAAGCATGTCAAACTTTGTATCAATTTGTATAGATGCTTATAAGCATCTATACCTAGCTATAAACAATTTTTTGATACGCTTTAAACTGTGTCAAGAGGATAATGACACCTCAAAGCACGTCTATGTCCGTGCCAGTTTTTTTATGGTTATTTGATACGCTTTACAACTAATCTACATGCTTTTTCGCGGTTGACAACATGTTATACTTTGTATCAATTCACTACGCTTTTCAAATCATGTTAGAAAGCATCTATACCTAGCTATAAACAAATGTTTCATACGCTTTACAATGTCTCTATGGGATAATGATGCTTTAAATTGTGTCTAACTTCGTGTCCTTTTGAGACGACTTCAATAGCGTGTTAAAAAATATCTTTATATGACTAACAACACTATAAGCGTATCTAATATCGTAACAATCGGACACATTTTTAAAATCGTGTCAAAAAACATCTTTACATGTCGACGTAGAGATGCTTTTAATGGCGTTACTACTACAGCGTATCTACAGGAGGGGTTTTCTAGTAGTGTGGTAGTCCTATTCAGAGGTCCCCTCGGACCTCCGGAGCAAAATCTTTGAATACGGTCGAGGTTGGAGGACCTTCCGTAGTTCCTCCACCTCAGACCCTCGAAGGGAATTTTCTTCCTCGAACATACGAAGCCCCCTTAGGGACTCCGTCTATGCTTCGACCAGACGGAGCTCCTCCTCCAGCTCTGACTGTGCTCTGAACTGACATGTTCAGTTCCCAAGACCCGGAAGCTCCTTCCGGAAGAAATGAATAAAGCCTTGGCGACATGGCGACCCAGATGGCCAGTCTCCAAGCTAAAGTGATAAGGTGGAGATAAGAGGCGACATATAGGCTTCGTCCTCAAGTCATCCCTGTCATCCCGGAGGTGCCTCAAGACGACGAATCTCTTCTTTATCTCGAAGCCCCAGAGAACGCTTCCTTTGATAGCGAGTCTCCACTGCACCTTGATTTATAAAAAAGTGCGCTTCAACTCTAAGTTTAAAACTTCGAAGCTCTGTAAGTACTCCGGAGAAGAGGATCCGGGGGAGTTCTCTTGTTCGTATGCTTTGGCGATTGAGGCCAGCGGAGGAGTCCGAGATACCATGGCCAAGTGCTTCCCCCTCGCGCTCGAAGGGGTTGCTTTACGTTGGTTCTGGTCTTTGAAGCCAGGATCAATTAAAACTTGGGAGCAACTAAGGAAAAAGTTTATAAGTAACTTTCAGGGTACCTTTGTACCCCCTATGTCTACGGGAAGTCTTTTCCAGGTGAAGCAGCAACCTGGAGAAACTTTAAGATAGTTCTTCAAGCACTTCGCTCATACGAAGTCGCAGATAAGAGGGCTATCTGCATCATCCGTCGTCGATGCAGCCTGAGAGAGAGTTACTCATGCGGGCCTCCACGACAAACTCCATCAAAAACAGATATCCTCTGTAGCACAGCTGATGGCCTATTTCGAAGAATATGCTAGGTCAGAAGAAGGATGGCTCCGAAGAACAGCTTCGACTCCACCAATCATTCAGGAAGTCAAGCTTGAGGTGAAGACTTCAACACCTTCGCAGGGGCCCAACTTCAACATCTAGCATGATAGGCGTCGGGGGCAAAAGCATCCTCGCTCTGAAATCCTGAACATTGCTCCCTCTCCGCATAAATTTTCCCTTAGAAATCCGCAAGCTTCGGGAAACAAGGTCAGCGATTGGAGATCGCCAGGGAAGCCGGCTGGCAAGGGCCAAGCTTTCTTCTACTGCATTCACGGTGAAAATCGGAGTCATGCTACTGATGCGTGCAAGTCTATACTAGCTTTAAGAGGCGAGTACCTCGAAAGGACCTCTAGTCGAGGCACTACTGACCGAGTCCCCTTCGAGGCACGTCTGGAGCCTGTGCAGGCTGTCGTACATGTAGACAACTTCGACCCCACAAGACAACCTCCGGTGGTCAATATTATGCCACCCCCGAAGCAAGAAGATGGCCAAGACCGGGGCAAAAGAGTAGTCCTCCCCATTTTTGGAGGGGGACCTCTTGGTAGTATGTCAAAGAGGCAGCGAAGAGAGTATGTTCAGGAAGTAGTTCATATTGGAACTTCTTCGTCTGCAACCGCAATGCCCAAGTGGTCCCATGTGCCTATATCTTTTTCTGCAGATGATGCAGCAGGCATAAAATTCCCACATGCAGATCCCCTTGTCATCACTGTTGATATAGCAGGAACTGAAGTTTGGAGAGTGCTAGTCGATGGCGGGAGTTCGGCAGATATCATCTTTGTTCATGCTTTCGATCAGCTCTGTATCTCCAGGAAACATCTCCTCCCCGCAGCTTGTCAACTGCAAGGCTTCACAGGACCTCCTCTTGATGCCCTCGGCCAAATAGGTCTTGAGGTTGCTTTCAGAGAGGGGCTCCTATCAAGAACAGAGGAAGTAATCTTCGATGTTGTAGATGCCCCTTATGCTTATAATGTTATCTTCAGAAGGGGCATGTTAAATCAGTTCGGAGCCGTGGCGCACCATAACTATTTATGTATGAAGATGCCCACACAAGCGGGAGTACTCACTGTCTTCGGTGGTCAAGCCACTGCGCGAAGAGAAGAATATGGTCATGGCCCCCTCTCGACCCAAGACAAGTGAATAACGTACAAGGCAATTCGGAGGATATCTCTACTTCAAGTGAGTCTTCGAAGAAATCCTTCCCAAGGCCAAGCCCCGAATGAGAAATCGTAACGAAGATTATTGTAAAAGACGACAAAGACTATTCTTTTCAGTTCGACAAAGATTTGCCTTCGGAGATCGCTACTTCATTAGAAAAAGTAGTCGAAGAAAATTTGGATGTCTTTGCTTGGTCTGATGAAGACATTCCAGGAGTTAGCTGAGATATCATTGAGCACAGCTTACTTGTAAACCCAAGGGTTCGGCCTGTTAGACAGGGGCTTCAAAAGCTATCAATAGAAAGGGCAAGCCTTGCTAAGGCATAAGTGGAGAAATTATTGAAGGTTTGGATTATCAGAGAAGTAGCTCATATGGAGTGGCTAGCTAACCCAGTCTTCGTCAAAAAGAAATCCTCCGGGAAGTGGCGCATGTGTATTGATTTTACATCTTTGAATAAAGCATGCCCATGTGACCCCTATCCCATGCCCCGAATAGATCAATTAGTTGATTCCACTGCTGGTTCGGAGTTATTAAGCTTCCTTAACGCGTATTCTGGTTATCATCAAATCTGTTTAAAGCGCGAAGATGAAATCAAAACAAGCTTCGTAACTCCTTCGGGAGTCTTCTACTATGTAAGAATGCCTTTTGGCTTGAGAAATGCTAGGGCAATCTTTTTGAGATTAATTGCTAAGGCTCTAGGTCATCAAATAGGCCGCAATGTAGAAGCCTATATGGATGATATTGTAATAAAGAGTGCTTTAAAGGACCAACATAGCCTAGACTTAGTGGAAACATTTGAGAGCCTCTGAGCATGTGGAGTCCGCCTCAACCCCGAAAAGTGTATCTTCGGGGCTCAAGCTGGAAAGTTGCTAGGGTATCTAGTTTCAAGTAGAGGAATTGAAGCTAGCCCTACTCAAATAACTGCATTGCAAAAATGGCTCCGTCGAAGAATTTAAAACAGGTACAGAAGCTGACTGGCAACCTTGCAGCACTCAGCAGATTCTTAGCAAGGTCCGCAGAACGAAGCTTCCCCATATTCAAAGCATTAAAAGGGTCCGAAGATTTTGCATGGACACCGGAGTGCCAAAAGAGTTTTGATGATATTAAAAATTATCTCAGCAACCTCACAACACTCACTGTGCCCGTTGCAGATGAAACCCTACTTCTTTACCTTGCAGCTACTAGCTCTGCTATCAGTGCAGTACTTGTCAGAGAAGTTGATTTCAATGGGAAGTTGGTGTAGAATCTATTTTATTTTGTATCCGAAGCTTTATCTGGAGAAAAAACAAGATATTCTGAGCTTGAGAAGTTCACTTATGCTCTGATAATAGCTTCAAGGAAATTACAACATTATTTTTTAGCACATAATGTAATTGTACCAACTTTGTATCCTTTGGGAGATATGCTCCGAAGCAAAGATTCTACGGGGAGAATTGGAAAATGGGCCATCGAGCTAGCACCCTTCGGCATCTCCTTCGTAGCAAGGACAACAATCAAGTCGCAAGTGGTGGCAGATTTCGTAGCAGAATGGACTCCGTCCACAATATGGGCTCCGGAGAAATCAAACGAAGGAATTTGGACCATGTATTCCGATGGAGCTTTTCAAGCGTCCGGAACAGGTATTAGAGTAGTAATAATTTTTCCTTCAGGGCAAAGAGCGATGTACTCCGTAAGTCTCAACTTTAAGTCCACCAATAATATAGCGGAGTACGATGGAATTTTGTTAGGACTCCGAAAAGCGCATGCTCTGGGTGCTACAAGAGTTGTTATCAAAATATATTCTCAAATTGTAGCAGGGCACGTTGACAAAAGTTTTCAAGTTCGGCATCCGCAGCTTGCAAAATATCTAGAAGAGATCCATAAGATCGAAGCAGCATTCAAAGGGATTTCCATCCGAAGTATACCAAGAGCTGAAAATGCACAAGCTGATACCCTAGCAAAAGCTGCAGCCGGAGCCGTGGATATTCCGAAAGGAGCCTTTTATGAAGAACTTACTTCGCCTTCGGTGCCACAAATTCCTCCTGCGGAGGTTCTTTGCATTCCAAACACTGACTGGCGGAGTTCAATCATGGAGTTATTGCAAGGTGAAGCAACTTTACCTGAAGGACCACAATTTTCAAGATTGAAGCTAAGAGTTCAGAATTATCATGTAATCAACGGTATTCTTTACAAGGCCGAATTATGTTCCCACCTACTCCGATGTATTTCTCAAGCCGAAGGTCAAGAGATACTTTGAGAAATTCATGAAGGCCTTTGTGGTAGCCATCTGCCCCCCGAGCTTTAGCAGGAAAAACACTTCGCCAGGGGCTTTATTGGCCTACAATAGTAGTTGATGCGGAGAGCTTAGTCCGCACTTGCCAAGGTTGTCAATGGATGGGAAGACAAAGTCATCGTCCGCCAATGACTCTTCAAGTCATTCCTCCGGTTTGGCCTATGGCCAGATGGGGCATGGATCTCATTGGCCCCTTCCCAGTAGCAAAAGGAAATCTGAAATTTGTAGTGGTAGAAATTGAATATTTTTCCATGTGGGTCAAAGCAGAACCCCTCACAGCTATCACTTCGAATAATGTACAAAAATTCTTTTGGAAGAATGTTATATGCAGGTTCGGAGTGCCTCGACAGCTCACAGTCGACAACGAGACACAATTTGATGCGGAGCCCTTTAGGAAGTTTTGCGAAGACCTTGGCATACAAATATGTTTTGCAGTTGTGCGTCATCCTCAGTCTAACGGAGCTGTCAAACGGGTTAATGGTAATATTTTATCAGGGATGAATCGAAGAATAGTAGGATTAGAAAAGGGGGTGTGGACCGAGGAACTCCCAAAGATTTTATGGTCCATTCGGACAACTCAAATGAGGTCTACAAGTTTTACTCCTTTCAGATTATTAGTCGGAGATGAAGCTACGACGCCGACGGAGCTCAGAGGGGGATCTCTTCACACCACCGAACCTGAAATAGAAGGTGAAAGGCAAGCTTCGCTAGATTTAACGAAAGAAACAAGACTTCGAGCTGTTGCAAATTTGTCGAAATATCAACATCAAACGAAGACTTGGTATGACCCGAAGGTTAATCTTAATGAACTTAAACCAGGTCGTCTAGTTTTGCGAAGCATCATAGCACCAAGGAAATTAGGAAATAAGTGGGAAGGTCCATACATCATTCTACGTTCAGGACGCCCTGGTTCTTTTAAACTAGCTAATTTAGAAGGCGAAGAGTTAAAGCATGTCTGGCATGTGGAGCACCTAAAGCGATATTTTGCATTGTAATCATCTGCAAACACCTTCTGAATAAATAAAGCTCATGGTTCAGATAATGCCTACCTCTCAAACACTTCATACTTCTAGTGGACGCACTAGAGGAATGAAGTTGGCTGTGAGGGAAGTGTCATTCATTTGAACCAATTTTACGGACTTCGAACCACTGGTTCGAAGATTCCGATGAGGTGGGAAAGTCACAACAAATGGATTCCAAGCCACCGGCTTGAAAGCATCCATAAAAAGAGTCCAAGGAGACCAAATGATACGGATTCCAAGCTCCGGCTTGAAAGCATCCGTAAAAAGAGTCCAAGGAGACCACTATGCAAATTCCAAACCACTGGTTTGATAGCATTCGCAAAATGAGCCGAAGGAGGCCAAACAAAACAGACTTCGAGCTAATAGCTTGAAACGTGTGTAAAAAGAGTCCAAAGCGTCCATTTTTATCGGATGCTAAGGTATCCGAAAAAGAGTCCGAAGTGACTACATTCAAACAAAAAGGTACTAAGTTACCAGTTTTCAGACTCCGAGTTAGTAGAGTTGAAGACATTTTTGAGATCTTAGTCAATCTCTAATTTGATAAGGGGCTTTGAGCCTCCAAAATTGTACTCCTAAATAATGTTATTTTCATTGCGCGTAACCACCTTCGACCAAATTTCGAAGTTGTTTACACCCAAAGAGGGTCTGGGAAGTAGGGAGACAATTTTGAAACTTTAATCTTTATCATTCAAACAAATTACTTTACATCATGAAAAATCTGTGTCTATACCGAGAAGGAAACGAAGACCTCTTCGATCCCTAGAGCTATTGTTGAAACTAGAATGACTTTGAAGGCGACTCATTCCGGAGCCAGGAGTTTTAATAACTTTACGTTTAACCCTTTTCCCTCATTTAGAAGCTCGAAAGTCCTTCTGCTCTTGCTGAAGTTCGGACCAGGTTCGAAGTCGCTCGGGGTTTCTTTCCCAGCTTCGAAGTTGTTCAAGGATCTTTTATACTTGCTCTTCAGCGGTATTTTCTTCTTCGGACCATTCAATGTCTTCAGAAGACGAAGGTTCTAAACTAACTTCTTTTTCCTCTTTTTTAATATAAGATAATATATCTTTACATATTTTGGGCATAACTTCACCGGAGTTTCCTCGAGGAATTGAAAATCGAGGGCGTTTGTGAGGTCTTAGAGCTTCGAAGGTAGCCCATAGCAGGAGAAGATCTTCGTTAACCTCTAGCACTTCGAGGTCATCCAAAAAAGGTTGGAAAGCCTAGAAACATTTCCAAATAAGTCTTTTCATTCATAAAGGATAAAAGCATAAATTTTTACATAATAGGGGCCCTAAGGAGAACTAGACCTTCGGGTCCAAAGAGGGCTGACTGCGCTTGCTTTTGGCAAAGTCCTTCGTCAATCTAGGTCTTGATCGCTGATCGGCCTTCAGCTCTCCAAGATGGTTGGAAGGCTTCCCAAGCTGTAGCCACGTCGGTGGAAGGAGTTAAGAGCCGATCATCGCCGAAGTTGATAGGAGTCACCTCTGGTTCTAGTGCTACTGATAGCCCTAAATCCTCGTAGTAGCGAAGCAATCCGAGAGTAGCTACTTGGCCGGAGATTTCTCCATACCGAATACCCGCTGTCTTCATAGTCTTCGCTGCTGCTTGGATCATCTTCTGTCTTTGCAGTAGAGGGATGTCGCCAGTTGAAGGTAAAGTCCAAGAAGTGCCGAAGTACTCCAAGACGCCCCGAAGGTTGTCCATGGTTTCTAAGGCTACCTTCTCACAGTTCGCCTTGTCTTCAGACAAAGTATCCTTTGATGAAGACAACTCGTCTATCAAAGAAGATAGCCTAGCTGCCTCCATAACCAAGGAGTTCTTCTGTCCAAGTAAACTGTTGGCCTCCTCCGAAAACTTCAGCTACTCCTCTCGGAGCTTAACCAGCTCAGTCCCTGCGGTCGCCTGCTCCCTCCGCAGTTCTTCCACTTCGGCCCGAAGCACGATCTGTTCAGCTTCGAGCTTCCGATTGGCAGCCTCCAAGCCAAGTCTGGCTTTCCTTTCTACGACCACCATTTCATCCAAGCTAGAGGTCCGAACCTTGGAGCTAACAAGACTCCCCTAAAGGGTCGTTATCTTCTCCTTGAGTCGGTTACACTCTCGCTCATTTGATATGGCCGCAGCTCAAGCCAAGACTATTTGCTGCGAAGGAAGAAAAGAGCAATGTAAGCAAACTATTTACATGTTTAAACTAATTCTGTTGTTGTAGATACTTCGTACCTGGTAGGCTGCCCTCTCCAAGGCCGCATCCAATTCCGACCCCTCTGCTTCCCCGAGAATAGCTACCAAGTCAGTCTCCCCAACTTCGCGATTAGCCCGAGCCAGAGGCTCTAGCAAAGTCCGAAGCCCAGTCCTTCGCTCTAGAAAAGGAGCTAGGAGTGGGAGCCTTGACAAGGCCCTTCCGTAGAGTGGCCTCCGTTGGTAGACTTCAACGGGGTTAATCCGGAAATCAGAGCAGGCAAAGGTTCCCCCTTTCCTTTACCTTTTCCGGGCCCCATTCTTATGGCCTCCTCCGGAATTGACTTCGGAGATTTTGAAGCTTCGGGCGCAGTCTTCACGGCAGGGGTCATCTCTATTGGGGTTGATCTTGTAAAGACCAAAGGTATTATGTATTGCATGAACTTTACAGGACACGAAAAGAAAGAAAAAGTACTATACTGAGGTTTACCTTCAACATTCTGTCACCAGATGAGTACGGGACTGCTCGGAGGCTCGAATGCCTCTTCAAAGTTTTCCTCAGATTCTGAACTGGAGACCGAAGGATTAGCTGCTAAAATTTCTCCAAGAACCACAGTTATCACTTCATCCGGAGCCAAGACTTGATCATTTGTCGTCCCGTCTCCGCCTTCTTCTGCAGTAGGGGCCTCTTGGCTAGGCGGGACATTCAAAGTCTCTGCCTGCTCGAGGTTGTCCTTTGTAGTAGGCCTGGTCACTGCGTCGCCCTTGGCGGGAACTTCAACCTCCGCTCGTACCCCTTCATCCTCGGTAATAAGGGCTTCGAACCCCCTCTGTATTTATATGTGTCCTTCATCTTCAGATGACTCCGAAGATGAAGTAGACGACTTGGAAGGGGGCACGAACTTCGGCTTTCGGGCCAACTTCTTCACAGGTGTCTTGGTCGGCGCCGAAGTCCCGGCTTCAGCTTTCCTCTTCTTAGGACCTGGCTCAGACGTGCTCCAGTCCGAAAGGGAAGGAGCGTCAACTCCGAGTATGCTCCATACTCGGTTGAACCACTCCCAACTGCCCACCAGTTTCACCCTTTATTCCTTCTCAGAGAGGGTAGGGGCTCCGAGGATCTTCTCCAAAGCCCGTACAACTTGCTCCAAAGTCAAGGTGGCGCGTGGGACTGAAAGATAAGATTTTATCTCAGTTATATCATTTTTTATGAAATTATTGCATATAAAACATTTTGTAGAGTCTCTGAAGTTACCTGCAGTACTTGAAGAGATCTCTCGGAGTCCACCCTCTGGATTCTCTTCGAAGTTAATAGGCCAGTTGGCCATCAGAGGCGGAATTCGGAGCCCGATGAACTCCTCCGCTAAGTCTCCATGCTCATGCGGCGACTTATTGTTTGTAGCAGGTTAAGGCGAGCTTCGAGCTAGCCCGGGTCCAGATGAACTTCCGCTTCTCTCCGGTAAAATATGTCTTCAAGAGGCTCGACCAAAGTGTTGTCCGCTCTAACTTCGGTGTAGAATTAGCGAAGAACCCAGTCTGTATACCATGTGGCATTGATGGCCTTCACTAGAAACCGAGTCTGGTACTCATCCCAGAGCCGAAAGTTAATACTGCCGAAGGCAATTACTATTTTCTCTCCTCAGGAGCCCTAGTAAGTCTTTTGCTGGCAGTAAGTCTTGTGGAGTGCTGCGAAGATTTTTGCCCTCCCTTCGCAACCTTCGGCTCGCATCGCCCATTCAAAGATTGCAAGACACTCTATGGCGTTCGGGGATAATTGAGGAAGAGTAACGTGAAAAGTTCCAATACCTCAGAAAGGAAGTCTACCGCGGGAAGCCCCAACCCAGCCTCGAAGAATGCTTCGAATACAACTACTTCTCTGGCCCGAGGCGAGGGGATTGCTTCCTGGCTAGGCTGACGAATCTTGATTCTCGGACTAATCTTCCCCGCAATCGCAGTCGTGATAGTTTTCTTCATGCAGGTTGAAGGTCCCAGGCTGTAAGATTGGATCGAGTACTTGGAAGACGTTGGGAGGAGGTCGTGGGGGCTGGCCGGATATGGATTCCCCCCAAGTGCCGCAGCTGCTGCCACCGCCATGGCTTGCTGCCTGGCCTAGGTCGAAGCTGCTACAGGAGCCTTGTGACTAGTCTTCGCCATTGAATGAAATGGAAATCTTGAAACTAGAGCTCAGGAAGCTAGAAGGGGAATAATGCAGGAGTAGTGAGTAAAGTATCTCGAATGCACATTTGCCCCGTTATTTATAGCCCGTACTCACAAATTTTTACCGTTCATACATGTCGTTCCGTCTTCTGTACCGTTATCATTTCCAAAAACGAAGCAACATCATAACTCCTTCCGAAAGAAAAGAGTAACGACTCTTTTTGTGAGTCTAACGGTCTTTTCAGTTTCGCAAAAATTGTCTTCGGAGCTGCTTTGATAAAACCTTCGCATGGAAGTCGATTCGAAGTTTGTAAATTTTTGAATACTTCCAAGGTTGGTATATTTTATTAAGCCCCTGAGCATGAATATGTTTCTTGCGTATACTACTTTCCTAACTTTACAGATAATTCGGAGAAGCGTATTCGAGGGGCTACTGTTGGGGGAAAATACTTCATCCCTAGGGTCTCTACAGTTATAAGACAAAGACAATTTACTAGACCGAAGTTCAAGTATTAACTTCGGCCTCGCATATGATCAAGCTCGGAGAATCCATGCAGGCTTCTGTTCGGAGTATAACTTCGAATGTTCAATCTTCAGAGAGTTTATCTGCCAGCGAGGATGGAAGACTTATCTTCTTTCTAATTAGATTAGTCTTTTACCATTTTAACCCTATTAGGGGTACCGAAATAGTTTCCACTATGTCGGTTGTAATTGAGGGGTAAAAAGGTATTTTCCTTAAGATTTTTACCTATAAATACCCCCATTCTTACCCTGTAATGAGGATCGAATACTCAGTTATTCAATGTATAACTTCGAACTACTTTGAGCTATTATCCTATTCGGAGGCTTGAAATAGTCCGCTTCACAAACTCTACATTTGTTAGTTCTTAATCTTTGAGAACCTGTTAGCGTAATCCTTTGCGCCAACAATAACAGTCTCAATTGCACCATTATTAATATTGAAATGAAAGACACATATTGTGCCAACTTTTAACGCGTTACCTCAAATAAATTAGCTAAAACTAGTAATTATATAGCACCGTCCATCTGTGGATTTATGCACCACAATTGGGACTACCTCGTTACCTGCTGCTACCACTTGAATCTCGATGGTCTATTAGGGTAGATGATGTGTGATATATTTCTCACAATATTGTTTTAAAAGTACAATTACAATAAAATTTGTACGAAGCTGGTTAGATAAGGCCAAGTGTATATATGTAGATGTTTACTTTTCTGACTTATGCAAAGAGCTTACCATCGACTTCTTATTGATGATCGAGTTATTTATTGTACAGACACATAATTGGGTCGTACAGGATAAACTTGTCGAGATGTCTTGCAAGAAATCCTTCCTTATTAGAGTTATATCTGTATGATTTTGTTGACACGAAAATGTGCCCCCGCACTTGGATACTTAGGGACAAGCCTAAGCGTAACACAGTACCGACGTCGTGTTCCGACTACCCTTAGCCGTGGTAAGGGGGGTGGAGTCGCCAGACAATCAGATCACACAAAATAATCCAATTAGCCAAAAGAAATATATTAAAACAGAATAAATCAGCAAACCGGTTGGAGCCTGTCGCCGAAGTGTACCTTCGGCGCCTAGTGCGAAGTGTCCCGCCGAAGGGTACCTTCGGCGTTCGGATTGATCTGATCGAAGATGAACTCCGAACGGATCTGGACACGACAATCACCTCCGAACAGCGGGGTTCGGCGTAAAATCTCCGATGCAGTAAGATACAAAGTAATGGCTTGAGTGTAATGCACGAGCATGACTTCGTCCAGAGCGGAGTACGAGCGTGGCGAAGCCTATGGTGATGAAGCGTGCTGGCGAAGTGTGCGGTTGAAGCAAAAGTCTCACCGAAGGGTGTTCTGACAACCTTCGAAACCAATCTCTCAGCTCTGGACACCTCCGACGAAGTAGCTCCGAGCGTAGGTAACCTGCAACAGAGTTGATTCGAAGTACAAATTCGGCCTAAGGACCGAATTCTCCTAAGTGTTGCACTAGTAGCGAAGGTAGCAATCTGTTACACAGATTAGCGGATACTTCACAGACGAAGTAACAAGGCGATATCAATCTATTACGTAGATTAATGGATACTTCACAAGCGAAGTAACAAGGATTACCACTATTCCGAAGTGGTTGTCGGAGGGCTTCCAAGCAAACCCACGAAGAGTATAGAAAAGTAAAGATAAATAAATGCGATCCAAAGCTAGGGCTTTGTGGTTGATTTGTGTTTGGGGGGTCTCTGAACTGGATTCGCCTCTATATTTATAGGGGCTAGACCTCTAATCTAATCCGTTATAATTCAGCTGAATATAGATAAAAACTTAGCCAGAATCGTGTCCAACTCTGTCTCTACCGAAGTAGGCCTTCGGCTAGGCCCGTCGAAGCCTTCTCCTCGGGCCGAAGCTTCGGCGGTGTGGGACTCTGAAGGCTTCCTGACCGAAGGCCGTGGGCTGGCTGGAAACTTCCGGAGCCCATATTCCAATGGTCCTTCGGCCCCGTAGGGCTTCGGCCTGACCCGGGACATGTGTATTTTTGTCCCACATTACCAAAATTGATATTTTGACAATCTTAACCATTGATGCCATTTTGTGCTATCAACACATGCCCCCCTGCCTTTTAGTGAACTAAGTGAACTAAAAGCACAACGAGCTAAAGACGATACCTTCCATATCGGCCTTTTGACACCTTTTACGCAGTTTGTCACACACTTGGGAAATACCTTTTCAAGTATCTACTATTGAAAGCCATTCGAAACCGCTCTCCTTGTAGAGATTCTAACACATATACATACCTAGGAGCGATTTCAGCTATTTTGAAAGGGCCTTCCCAACTAGGTGACCATTTACCAAACTTGGGACTCTTAGTGCCTAAAGGTAAAATCGTCTTCCAAACCAAGTCACCCACTTGAAACGATTTTGGTTTGACCTTCTTATTGTAGGATTTATCTACTCTCCTCTTGTCTACTTCTATGGCTTCTAAAGCCTTCAATCTCTTACCAGTCACTTCTTCGAGGTTGTCCTTCAAAATAGTTTCATACTCGTCGACCGATAAACCATCTTGTTTTAACACCCTTAGAGAGCTAAGATCTACTTCTTCTTTAACTCGGTCATAGACGGCCGAATTAAAGCGACGAGGAGGCTGTTTATAAGGCCTAAATCTGGACTTGATAGGTAGCCGATGCTCCACGAGCTCACGGCTTAGTCCCGGCATCTCACTATACTCCCATGCGAAACAATCGACATACGACCGAAGCAACTTTATTACTTTGGCTTTTTCATCAGGCTGTAAATGTTGATTCACAAAGGTCAGCCTCGCGATGCTACCATCACCTATGTTAACTTCTTCTAAGGGATCAGCCGACGCAAATCCTTGCCCTAATTTCTCTACTTCGCTAAAGTCTTTGACGGCCTCAGCAATACCGTCTTTATTAGACCGATACTGCTCTACACGAGACTTTAGCCAATCCAGATTACTATTGCTAGACATGACTACTAATACAAAAATAGTCGTGCTACACCAGCCGACTTTACAGACACTGGTACAAAATGTCCTCCGGATACGCTAACAAAATTGTAATCTGAAAGATCTCTTCCTGACAGACACTCTACTTTGTTGTGAACGGCGTCAACTGATACATCAGCTAATGCCACTTGGGCCGAAGTATCTGTGGGAATGACCTCTACTTCATCGCTGTCCCACTGAATTAGGCACTAGTGCAGAATAGAAGGAATGCAGCAATTCGCATGAATCCAGTCGCGCCCAAGCAGTATGCTATAGTTACCTTGTACATCGATGACGAAGAATGCCATTGGTAACATCTTGTTGCCCACTGTCAACTCCATGGAGAGCACGCCCTTGGCCTTGGAACTCTTGCCGTTGAAGCCGTTGAGCATCAAGTTGGTCTTCTTCTGATCATCCTCGTTCCTGCCAAGTTTCTTCAACAGCGAGTAAAGCATTAGGTTAACAGTAGCGCCACCATCGACAAGTATCCGGGAAATCGACTTTCCGTCAATGTGACCTCTGACGTAGAGAGGCTTCAGATGGCGAGCCGAATCCCCGGGCTTCTCAAAAATAGCATTGCGCGGACCGAGGTTCAATTGAGCAACCTTGGCCTCGTTCTACAGCAAGGCGAACTCGGCAGGCAGCGTGACGACGTTGATGTCCATTGCTTGGGGTGCAGGCCCCTTGGAGATAGGCGAGTAGTCATCGTCGAGCATGTCGTCATCGTCGTCGCTCGAGCTAGGAGCCGGGTTGGTCGTCTCAACCTACTTCACCCTCCATGCCTGTCTTGTAGTTGGTCAAGGGCGGATTTCTTCAAAAATAGCGTCCCGCTCGTCCTCGGCTTTCTTCTCGCGCATCTCCAGTGCCCGCAGTCATTGCAGACGTCTCTTTTGTGATTTGGACATGCTTGGAGGTGCCCAAGATGGCTGTGGCTTCGTGCCAGGTGCTACTGCTTGGCTCCTGTCGACTTTACCCGAAGTGGTGCTTCCTACCTCGGCCTCATGCACTCTGTATTCGGAGGGGCCTTCGCTGCGGACCCCAATAGTCGGATTGACCTTGTTTGGCCGATCGAACCAGGCTTCGACGTGGGCTCCGGCCGAAGCAGGGGACTTACCTCCGTCAGTCTTCGGTGATAATGCCTTCGGGATTGGGACTTCCTGAGACCCTACTATGACTGTGATAGCTTCGGACTCCCTGTCCTCGGCCTCTTCGCGCTTGTATTCTTCGACTTCGCTCTATATGGGCCGATTCGGAGGTACCTTAGATAGTCTGTGGACGTTGCCTCCCTCCGCTGCGTCTGTTTGTCCCTGCCATTCATAATACTCCAAAGGAAAACAAGGCATATAGTTAAGTTGTGGAGGGTACTCCAGCTCTGATACGTATGGAGCCCACGGAGTTCCCGCCCAGTTGTACGGCGGAGGCATCAGCGGCTCTAGTGGCCTCGCCCACTGTGAGCCGAACCTGTTACCCGGAGAGGGGTTCGGCAGAGTCGACGGTGTCTCGGACCATATCAGTGAGGGGTCCTGCCAGGCTGGAGGTATGTTCGGCCAGTGTGGGCCGAAGCCTCCTGTCAGAGGGTTTGTCCAGAGTGATGCGGGGTTCGGCCATTGGGGGCCAAATTATCTCCACATGGGGTTCGACCACTAGGGTCTGAAGTTACTGTACGGGGGGTTCGGCCATTGAGGTCCGAAGCCACCGTACGGAGTGTCAGGCCACTGTGGCCCAAAGTCATCACGAGGAGGGCTCGACCACTGTGGTCCAAAGCCACCCTCCGAACGCCTTTGGCCCTTCGACTGACTTAGCCTTTTAGCGCGGGGACCTACTTCCTTGGCTTTTCTTTGATGCTTGTTCAACAGCATCTTGTATGTTACCTTTGGCCTCTTGTGAGCCTTAGCCGAAGGGATGTTAATGTTCTATTTCCACACTCCCACCTCGGGGTTCTTTGGTATGAGTGTGCGAGTGCACGACTCTCCAACAATTACATCCTTCCCTTTAGTTGACTCAGCCTGTTCCGGCCGAATCAATACCTTCTTCTCGCTGAGGTCGACGGCGTTGACGGGAAAAGGATCTTTGTCCACCTTCATTTTTGGATTGTGGTCTATTTTCAATCATCCTTCTTCTATGGCCGAGTGAACCTTCCGCCAAAAAACTTTGTAGTCGTTAGTATTATGTGAATGTGAATCATGCCACTTATAGTATGGATGTTTCTTCAACTCATCGGCAGAGGGAATGACTTGACCTTTAGGCAACCTGAGAAGTTGGTTCTTTAAGAGAAAATCAAATATTTTATCACACTTAGTTATATCGAATTAGTACTTGACCTCACTAGGCCGATTCTTCGTGGGAGACGACCGTAATTTAGAACATGTGATAGGTTTACTCTTAGTGTTCCAAACCCATTCGGCTACGTACATGTCAGCCGAATACTCCTCTACTGATTCCTCTTCATCGGAGCATTCCATGATGTGGATTTCAGCCCTAGGCTTGTTTAACGTTTTAATAAACTTCTTATCTTTGGCTCGGCCTTCCTAGACGAGAGCCTGCTACAGGACTTGGTTAACCTCTAAAAAGTTCTGGTTGTCTAATCTTTCTTTAATATCGGGACGCAACCCATTAAAAGCTAGTTCTGCCAGTTCCCTTTCTGAAATTCTAAGGCTGAAACATTGGTTTCTAGTATCCCTAAAATGCTTGATGTACTCAGAGGCATTCTCATTAGATTTCTGCCTAACCGATGTCAAGTGTGAAATCCTAAGTTCCGTCTCACCTGTGTAAAAGTAATCATGGAATTTTTGTTCTAAATCATCCCACATCTAAACGGAGTTCGGCGGGAGCGCCGAAAACCAAGTGAAAGCGGTGCCAGATAGCGAGAGAGAAAATAGTCTAATTTTTAGAGCATCTGTCCCGCTAGCTTCTCTAGACTGTGCTAAAAAATGACTAACATGCTCTAGTGTGGTTTTGCTACTCTCACTATCGAACTTAGTGAATTCGGGGGTTCTATAGCCGTGGGGTAGGGTATTGTATCGAAATGGTCAGGATATGGCTTACAGTAAACCCTAACCTGACCCTTAGGCATGAAGGCGGCGCATTCCCTAAATAGTGCGCAAATCTGCTCCTCTAGGTCATCTTGGCCTGCTGCCTGCGCACGTCTCTCGTGCGGGGGCGCGACACGCGGTGGGATGTAGGTGTGTCGGCCATGGGCCTCTTCCCTACGTGCTAGTTGTACGACGTGCTCGAGTCCAGGTGCCTGTGCATGTGGCGCGGGCAGGGATGGTACCGGCACAGGTGGTGGTGGTGCGTGGTACGCAGTGCTAGTTTGGTTGTAAGCATAGTGACTAGTCTCGTCCATATGTGTTGAGGCCAGAGACGTAATGGTCTTGCCAGTGTTACCGTCAGTTCTGCTGTACAAATGATTTACCAGAGGTACACTAGCAATAGGGACTGGTGGTATGGCCTCAGTAAAGCCAAACCTTCTAAGAGTTACCTCTACTTGGGAGCTAACTGCTGAATCTAAACGGTTGGCTAGCGAAGCGCTAACGGCCTAATCTACTGATGCTGCTATTTTTTGCTCAATCTCTAAAGAAGATAAACGAGGCGATACAGGTGTTACCTGGATCCGAGCAAGGTCGGGGGCGATGATGTCGCACTTGATGAAGCATGTGCATGTCTTGACGTAGCCCCCAAGCATCATGTCTTGGAGCACCTTCAATTTTGCCTCGATCTCTGCTCGGTCTTCTACGGGAATATCTTCAAGAGTAGGTGTTAGGATGTTGCGGTTGTCGATATCCGTGCCTGCTATGGTGTCCATTGGTGGTGTAGACGTAGTAGTCGTTGTAGATATACCGGTGGCCGATGTAGACATACCCGTCATGTTGGCGTAGCTTTTCCCCAGCGGAGTCGCCAAAAAGTGTGTTGACACGAAAACGTGCCCCCGCACTTGGGTCAGTTCGATGATCCAAAAGTATGCAGATACTTAGGGACAAGCCTAAGAGTAACAAAGCACCGACGTCGCGTTCCGACTACCCTTAGCTGTGGTAAGGGGGGTGGAGTCGCCAGGCAATCAGATCACACAAAATAATCCAATTAGCCGAAAAAATATATTAAATAGAATAAATCAGCGAGCCGGTCGGAGCCTGTCTACTCAAAGTATGGTGCGAAGGGGGTCGCCGAAGTGTACCTTCGGCATCTAGTGTGAAGTGTCCCGCCGAAGGGTACCTTCGGTGTTCGGATTGATCTGATCGAAGATGAACTCCGAACGGATCTAGACACGACAATCACCTCCGAACAGCGGGGTTCGGCGTGAAATCTTCGATGCAGTAAGATACAGAGTAATGGCTTGAGCATAACACGCAAGCGTGACTTCGTCCAGAGTGGAGTACGAGCGTGGCGAAGCCTGTCGTGACGAAGTGTGCTGGCGAAGTGTACGATCGAAGCAAAAGTCTTGCTGAAGGGTGTTCTCGCAACCTCTGAAACCGATCTCTCAGCTCCGGACACCTCCGACGAAGTAGCTCCGAGCGTAGGTAACCTGCAACAGAGTTGATTCGAAGTATCAATTCGGCCTGAGGACCGAATTCTGCTAAGTGTTGCACTAGTAGTGAAGGTAGCAATCTGTTACGCATATTAGCGGATACTTCACAGGCAAAGTAACAAGGCGATAGCAATCTATTACGTAGATTAACGGATACTTCACAAGCGAAGTAACAAGGATTACCACTGTTCCGAAGTGGCCGTCAGAGGGCTTCTAGGCAAACCCATGAAGAGTACAGAAAAGTAAAGATAAATAAATGCGATCCAAAGCTAGGGCTTTGTTGTTGATTTGTGTTGGTGGGAGGGTTCTCTGAACTGGCTTCGCCTCTATATTTATATGGGCTAGACCTCTAATATAATCTGCTATAATTCCGCTGAATAGAGATAAAAACTTAGCCAGAATCGTGTCCAACTCTATCTTTGCTGAAGTGGGCCTTTAGCCAGGCCCGTCGAAGCCTGCTCCTCGGGCCGAAGCTTCAGCGGCATGGGCCTCCGAAGGCTTCCTGACCAAAGGCCGTGGGCTGGCTGGAAGCTTCCGGAGCCCATAGCCCAATGGTCCTTCGGCCTGACCCGGGACATGTGTATTTTTGGCCCACATTACCAAAATTGATATTTTTAAAATCTTAACCATTGATGCCATTTTTTGCTATCAACATATTTTCGAAATAAAAGATGCCCTTCAGTTGGTACATTTGGTCGGTATCGTGCTCTCTAACTATCTCCTTCCCCTTATTCATAGCATTGTTGGGACCCTCACATGCTATTATAAAAAACTGATTTAAGTTCATAAATAAAATAAGCATGTCTCGTAAGTAGTGATAGTTTGCTATAGATATTGCTATCGCTATCCTCCACTTTTATAGTTATTGTGATCTTCTCTTTATCATAGTTATTGTTAATAGTGATTGTAATAGATAATGTGGGCTACCTTTGTGGTATATCCTGTCTCCATAACTTGCAACCTCAACCATAGTGGTGCATCCATCTTTTGTTAATATCTTAAGGGTATCACCAACGTGAATGTTATTGATATCACCAAAACTTTTTGTTAGAAACTATAGCAGTGAGTTAATATCACATTAGTTTGCTAATTTTATTACCACATAAATATAATATGCAATGTACAATATATAAACCTAGTGACACCCGACGTGGACGTAATGATTGATCTTCAATAGGTAATTGTTAGAAACATAAGTTGGTACTTATATTATTGGCATGGATTACTACAACTAAACATAGCACTTGCAGTACGGGAAAGAAAAAATAATACCATAGGGACTCGCCTATTGCTAGAAGCACGTTGTCCAGCAGAAATGCCATGTTGATCACTTGGTTACTGAGACTTGTCATGTCTCTAATTTATGTTATATTTGACAACGATAAAAAATACAATAATACTTACGTAAACTATAATAAACAAATTGAATAGTGTGTGACAACTAATAAATTAGATGTTACCCCTAAAGAATATTGAAGAAAAAGAAACATAAAGAACTAAACTGTATGAAAGTGGTGTAATGTAAGATCATTCCATGAAAAAATATAGGAACAATAATAGTAGCACGTGAACAATAAGATCATTGCATGAATAAAACAACTAAACAATACTAGTAGCACGTAATGTAATATCATTGCATAAACAAGCTTGTCAAACCCCCAAAAGTGCCTAAATGTCACACACACATCATCATATTAATAGCCTTCTATTCGTTGAGTTATTCAAAAAGCACCATATTCACAATGTAACAAATAACAAACCCTAACCTTAATGTAGGAGTAGGGGAGGAAGAGGACCTTAGGAGGAAGAGATGGACAAGACGAGGCAACGAAAAAATAGAGGGTGTGATGGATGAAAGAGGCCACGCTAGAACGAGGCCGGCGGAGGAGGCCACGACGGGAGGGAGGTCGCGATGACAAAATGCGTGGAGCGTCATAGCGGAATGACGATGGAGGATATCGAATGCGTGGTCGCTAGAGTTTAGTGTTTTGCATGATATAAAGCGTTCTGTTGGCCCCTCTATTTATACACATCAATAGTGATGTATGATAGTTGCCACCTATCACTACTGATTGATAGTGTCTTTAGTGACGGACGATAGTTTCCACCAATCACTAATTATTCCATATTATATTGGTACAATCCATTGGTGATGGGCCGACATGAGTTCAATCCATTGGAACAATATTTGTGCCATATTATCAAATCGTATGGATGTGTGCAAACTATGTCACTTATATTGGTATTAGAGCTTGTGTCCTTTAGTCCTCATATGTTTCTATTTACCAACCATTTGCCATCTAATCAGTGGCGGAGACAAGCCTACGGCAATTAGGTCCTAGGCTTGTCTCCCTAATTACTCTTAAAATTCAATTGAAAATTATGAAAATTTTGATGATCTGATGTAAATTTTATTATTTAGACCTAGGTATGATGAAATTGTGGCTCTGCCCCTGCATCTAATCACCATATATTCACTGATCCCAACATTGGCATGGCACACAATAATAAAACATTTTATCCTATATTCAAACTAAAATAGGATTATCAAAATACAACAAATCAATATGAAGACAAATATTATAAAACATAAAATAGAACATCACATCCATTTCAAATTATTTTAAATAAAACGATGCATGCATTTCTATATTGTACTATAAGAGCATATTATTTTTTACTTGCTATTTAGGGTAATAGCAAGACTCTCTATTTAAGTTGGATTTCTATTTTTCTATCCACTCTAATGTACTTCTCAAATATGGCTTGTTACCTATTCGTATTTGAATTCATCTATGTTTATCACTATATTTTAACTACTAATGGCTATATTTTTAGACTATACTTGTTACAAAATAGAGTAGCAAGGGGGATGATAAGTTTTGATGACTTGCTATAAGAAGTATAGGTAGGAGGATGAGAAACCACCTAAAATAACAAGGCAAACAACAAGAACAATGGAGCTATTTTTTAACCATACTTGCTATAAAATAGAGTAACAAGTGGGATAAAGACCACAATGGAGATGCTCTAAGGCAAGTAAGCCACATAGATAAACCTCTAACTATTTAAGTTCAACTTATAAAAGGAGCATGAGTTGTTTTCAAAATCGATGTCATCGATCAATTCTTCGATTGTAATGACCAAAGGGTTGTCAATGATGACTTCTCCTTAGCCCTTTCTTAGCATGGCGGCAATGATATACCAACAACCCACTACTAAAAAAATCTCCAAATAAACAAAAAATAAGTGAAAGTGTGAAAAGGGTTCACACTGTTAGTGTCGTTGCGTCACAACAACAATAGCCTACGGGGGGTACCCGCGGTGTGATTTATGTAGGTGTTGGTGTCTTTTTTGGTCACACATGTGGTCTAAGAGATTTACTTAACTCCAATGCAACTCCTATAATCTTAGAAAAAGGGTTCTGAGCATGCCAATCAGTTTAACCCTGCAATTGATAAGGAACCAGAAAGAATAACGTTAGTAGCAATGTTGATTGGCTGCCGAGCCGATGACTGTGGTTAGAATAAAATAAACATGAGTAAACACGCCGATCGGCCACAAGGTCGATGACCACAGCCACGCTATCAGGCTGAGCACGCCATCAGCCGATAGGTGAAGTCCTTGTGCGCAAAGGCAAATGAGCGCTTCCTAGATATGTATCAAGTGCAACATAATTGAAGATAACCTATCGGCTTGTACTCTGATAGAAACTAAACTCAGCATACAAAATAATGCATCCACACCATCAAATTACCGTAACTACAAGATCAGACCTAACCATGGCAGTTGCTAGTCACAAGAAATCAATAACACTTCAACGCATCGGGCATACTTTATAGTCTGGACACTTGCTATCCAAGTAATCTACGTTGTAACCGATTCTAGATCATCCTTATCTTCTCTCACCTTTATCAGCTTCTTCATATCCGGCCATGTTGTAACAATATGGATGGGCTTCTTTGACCACCTTTGATTAGACTCCTTTGACTTCTCTTAACCATGCGACATCCTTAGTGGGCCTAGGCTTTACCAAATCTTAGCGTTAACACATGCCCCTAGTTTCAGAGCATTAAAGGGTAATTGATGCTTCAAAATTATAGGTCATCATCACCCTCTGCCATCACGTCCTTTCAAATGTCCATCTATAACATCTTTTCAAACTCATTATTAGCAGTCGAAACCCTTCATATTCTAGCACTTTATAAAACAATGCACAGGGTACCGGCTCCATATCATCTCACCCTTTCTTCTTCCTTTTTGCATCTTCTTCTTTGGCCATTCATGACCGTGATGGATGTTTCTTGGTCTAACGCATCTACTTTTCTGTGTGGCGGCGTCGGACCAAGCTTCATCCCACACAATTTTGTATTGGTACTCTTTAAACCGAAGATTTTGTTCCCCTAATCCTAGGCCTACAAAGATCTCAGTGTTTCAAAAATTGTACTCATGATTACCTTTTTGCCAAACGTTGAAGGTGGTCCCACCAAATCAGGAGGGATCAACTTGACCCGGCTGCCAAGGAATCATTTTTTCTCTATAAGTATCCCTGACCACTCCTCACTTTTGTTCTTCATGCTTTATGCATACTACTCTCGCTTTAGCCCTCCAACTCACTGTCGTCTTTCTTCTAGCACTCTTGCGACCGCCGCCTCACCATTCATCATCCTCTCTACTGATCCCATACTCTGCGATGGCCACTAATGACATGATCCCCGAGGTAAGTCGTTGGCATTCTTTTTCTTTTTCTATTGTTCCCCGTGTTCTTGGCTCTTTCGCCACTTTTTTTCACTGTTTTCCTTTTCTTACTATTTCTTTTTACTTTCTTCTCTGTAGAATCTGAAGAACCAAGTTTTGATTTCCATGTCCAACCATCCAACTTGTTATTTCTTGGGCCCTTTGGGTAATCCCAACCCCACCGATTTCATTAATACTGAGACCAACCAAATCCCCTTCAAATATTCTCCCATGCTTTCCTCCGGTTAGGACTCCAGCTTCGGGTCTTTTCCTTCTCCCCTCCCTAGCTAGTGCGACTGGTACCTTAGGGTATCGGCAGTCCACTGTGCTTTCTGGGATGAGGTTGACATTGGACACTACATCAGTCTCTCTCTTGCTGAGCCATTCTAGAATGAGCCGATGCTGGCCACCGCCTGTTATTTTTGGTTCGATGCATTGAATGCTTTCGTCTTTGTCCACGGGCCGATGAGTCCCACCTTGTTCGATGTATTCTTCTTGACTTGTCTTGATATCGAATCATCAACCAACCCATTTGCCTTCCGCTCTAAACCGACTCATCGCCTTGGCACCAAATCCATGGACAGTTAGGGCAGATATATTGCTAGGCAAAATAAGAAAACTAGCCCCGTAGACGCTCGTGAGCATGTAGCCTTTCTCAACCTTTGGCTAGAGCAGTTTTTTTCTACGTATCCGCTTTGAGTCCAACCTTCCAATTTAAATTCTTGGCCAAACAACTTGCTGCTCACCTAAAAGTTCCCCTTGGTCGATACCTCCTTGGAGCTACCTACCGCCTCCTCCATCTCGTATCGGCCAAGATATCGGATGGTGATCCTGTCGGCCATCCTAACGATCCTTGGTAGTTTCTTTAGCTTTGGCTCAACGTCTATACCCCCGATGTTGTCGGTGATCCTCCTCTCGTTTTAATGTGGTTTCCCTCTGATTTTCTAGAATCGGTTGCTCCTATTTATTGTTGATGTTCTTCCCTAGGTGAAGCGGTTGCATGTCATTCCTTGGGTGAATCAACTACTCCTATTTTAAGGGTTTTTATCTTGGGTTCTTGTAACACCCCTAATTTTCAAAGAAAATAAAAATACCATTTATTATATTTTCTAGAAATGATTTATTTTGAAATACCTTTAATACCCTTATAGGCTTAAATGAACTAGAACCTAGATGAAATATCCAAACCGGAGGCTAGAAATTTCTGTATATGATCCCAAGGCCAAGATATATTTTTGATAATTTTTACAAATTTCTATCACCCTTGGAAGCAACCCAAACATTTTAAACCAATTTCAGCAATTAAATTTATTCAGAAATGAATTTAAACAGTAACGGGCCCCTTTCCCCCTTTTCTCCCCCAACCGACTGGCCCAGCCCACTCCCTCCCTGAGCCCCGTACCGACAGTTGGACCCCACTGGTCAGTGACCCCCTCCCTCCGCGTGCGCGCCCGACACCTCGGCCCACCCATCAGTTGCCTCACCCTCGCCTCGTGCCTGCTGACCGGTGGCCCCTGCTTGTCAGAACCGTCATCCACCTCACGCCCCCTAACTCCGCCAGCCACCGATCCTGCCTCGGATCCGCCCTCGCCGGCCCCCTCCCATTAATTCATCGTCGGCATTGAATTCCCCCATTACTCCACGCATAATCGCCCTGGCGCAGTCGCTCGCATGCATGGAAAGCCCTCGCCAGTGTTTACTCTCGGCCTCCCCCGATTGCACCCCCTTTGCCCCCGCCGATGCCCCTACTTAAACCCCTAGCCACCTCCGCGCACAACCCCCACGTTTATTCGCTGCGAGAACAAATTAGAGCGCCCCAATTCAACTTTGAGCACCACACCGCCGCCCTCACTCCAGTCACTGCTCGCCGTCACTGGAGTGTCCCTCCGTCCTCGATGACTGCACCGCTATGACTGCAGGCGCCACCCCGACCTCAGCCACCACTCCATCGCCGACGAACCCCACTAGAACACCACTGCCGACGAGGACCCGAACATCTTCGTCGCCCCCGCTCGTCGCTGGCCATGCTCCGACGACCTTTTGCCTCGCCAACGGTACCCTCGTGTTCCCCGTAGTCCCCTCTTTCCGTTTTAGCCCTTAGGATCCACCACCATCGCTCGCCGTGGTCGCTAGCCCCTCGCCGTCACCAGAGAAGATGACCAGCACGGGTAGAGTACCCGTACCATGTCGGATTCATCCTCGACCGTGCGATCATGATCCGATGGTCGGGATTAAATCGATCCCTCGGTTTAATCTAGCCCATCAGATCTTAGCGAATCGGTATGATTTAATCCTATGCGTCCGTTAGAACTTAAATCTCTTGTTCAATCTGGCCCGTTGGATCCCAACGAAGCGGTATGATCTAATCTAGATCGTCCGCTTATAATTAAAACCTATATTCAATCTAGGCCACCCGATGCGTACTGGTTCGGCGTTTTAATCGTGGTCGTCAGGGTCCACTTAAAGCCCCCGCCCCGCCCGTGGCCGCCCGATCACGATCTAACAGCGATCCGCGATCCGGCGCACGCGCACAGTGCACAGGTTCACGATGGATTCGGTTCACCATGGACCGACACCTGTTTTTGGTTTAATTTAAATTCCAGAAATAGTTTTAAACTTCTAAAATTCATATCTTGCTCATTTTAACTCCAAAATTAACCATTTCAATTCCAGAAAATTCATAATTTTATTCTCTACATGTTAATGCAATAAAAACAGTAGGCTTATTTTGAGTATTTTATGTTTATTTAATAAAGTATTCAAATGCACCTTAGGATAAACTCAAAACTTGTCCATTTCAACTTTAGGAAAATTTATCTTTTTCCTCTTCATATTGGTGTAATAGAAGCACTAGGTTTATTCTGAACTTTTTATTTTAAATTAATTGGAAGTTTAAAATACATTAGATTACATTTTTATTCCTTTTTAGAAAAATCCCTAACTCCATCAAAGTTCATTTTTGAAAATTTATATAATAAATTTCAGTAGCTTAATGACTTATTTTCCTTAATTTAATCCAATCAAAACCTATATGATTATTGTGCGCTTTTGGATTGTTTAATTGAATGTTACGTTTATTTTATTTGGGTCGAGAAGACTACGACACCGTCGAGGAGACGGAATACTTCCTGGAAGTTCCTCCCTCTCCTTTCGCTGAACAAGGCAAGTCACCAAACCAATCTTTTGAGCATATTGAACCCAGTTTTGTTAAACTATCGCTAAAACACATAGGTTATACATGCATTAGTCAAATGCAAGCCCTACATTATATTTATTTAGATCCCCGACCTTGATGTGCAACCCAAGTCATGCTATCTAGCCTAAACTCCTTGTCATCATATTATTAGTACTAGTAGATAGTGTCCAATGTAGCGACACAATTGCTATAGGTTGAAAATGAGTCGTAGCGATTTGGAATCTACTATATGATCCCCGTTATTCTCATCTTTGGAATTCTGTTGGTGATAGAGTTATGGTTATGTGTATGCATGGTGGGTTCCAGGTGCAAGCTAGGGCATTGGTCGGTAGCACCCGGGGCACTATAAGGACCGGTCTGTGGGATCCGTTGCAATACATTTTCGTACCAACTACAAGTCTAGTGGGTAAGTCCTAACTAAGGTATGGAGTGTTCCAATCCGAGGCACCACTTGGAGATGGGTCAAGAAGCACCTGCGGGTGTCTTGTACCGACGTGGCGCAAAAGGGGGTGCGACGTTAGCCGGGACGCGGCCCGGCGCGCCGGCGAAACCTAGAGTGGGTGATTATCGCTTGGAGCATTTCATGCTGAGGTTTTGGCACGAGTTCCTGTGGTATGGGTCATCTTGTTACACTTTGGTGTTTGGGATGAGTGCGTGCCTTATGGGTACAATGGTACACCTATGATCAGAGTCTTAAATCTTTTCGAAAAGCCGAGCCCACGGTCAAGGGCAGGTTGCGTGACATCCCACAGTTAGTTTATTTTTGTGAATATGCATGATGACTTGGCATGTAAGGACTGTTGAGCGAGGAGGGAAAACGTACTCCTCGAGTTAGATGATATTATGATGTTCATGTTTAATATTAAGCATGATTAAACTTGACCACACTGAATGCAAGAACTGAAAAATGTACTTTTCCGCACTTTTAGCCATTATCCTTCCTTTGTTATTATCTTGCATTACTATTGCATTTGCGGTGGATTTTTGAGTACTTTTGCACTCATACCCATTGGACAAACACCTCAGAGGCTGCTTACTATGAGGAGGATGGTCTGGAGTAGCGACCCAATCAAGAAGAAGATCCTGAAGAAGGCGTTCGTCATGCTTTTTACTGTTTATTTTAATTTTACTCTTATGTAATAATGTGGTCTGCGGACCACGAATGATTGCCATATGTACGTTGTCGCATGATGAACCTATTGTATTATTGTTTTTCTTTGGAAATTCAATAATGTTCTGATTTGTTAAATTGGGGCATCACAGTTCTCTGATCAGGCCATCTAGTATCCCTATGAACATTACTCGGAATATGAATGCCCCCATCGTCTAACCTTAACTGATGTGTTTCGGGATGAGAAATCCACTCGTATCTTCAAGGCTACTATCCTTCCTTGCCTCGTGCCCATTAATTTCACCATCGACCATCCTCAGAAGGCCTCTTATGAGTTCTATCATCTATCGGTCTTCGCGAGGCAGTTGGGGTTCAGTTGGTTTCTACCCCAACTTTTCTTCATCGATCAAAGCCAAATTCATGGAGAAGTCAAGGATGGCGTGGAGTGGGATTGCTTCTTTGATATGACTGATGAGGTTCTTGATGGTGACTTTGCCTCTTGGACAGCATGCCGAGTGTCCTCTACCAACTTTCACCGATGGTGGGGTGAATTAAAGCAACATCTTTTTAACCGCTCCTCACTGGTGTATCGGGAGCGACTTCACCTGGGTGATTCTAATGCGGGATTCAAGGTGAACACTTCATATCGCTCTTTTACTTACTTCAATTATCTCCCCTTTATCTGCTCACATTTTCCTTTGCAGGAGGATGACCTTGGCGCTCCCTTTGTGAGCTTCAGTGGCTGACCGATACGCTACGGACCTGTATCGGCCACTACCAATTTAGATATCGGTGTCCCTACTCCCACGGCCTGGGTGAGTGGGAAATGATCTAAAGTCCTGGCTTGCAAATTCTAGGCGTTGACCTCGGTCGTACGCCGATCCACTAGGGCCCGGACTAGCTAGATGAGTCCATCGCCTTTGACTCTTCGGTCGTCGGTGGGTCTTCGACTTCTGCTTATAACACTGATTTATAGATTATACTTACATCTCTTATTCGTTTTGTATCCGACACAAACCACATCTTTGGCTGCGCACGTTCCCGATGTCAGCGCTTCCCTGCCAATGACTGAAGTCCCTTCATCGGCCTAGGTTTGTACCCGTCTTTTGTGTCACAGATATTTCTTTCTTTCATACTCCTAATGTCGAATGTCTCTTTTATTCTTAGCCACCATCTTCTCCTATTGACGTAAAATCCCTTTACATGGTGTTTGACAACATGGCCGCTAATCCTGTCGATCCCTAGCCGACCTATGCCACTGAGATTGTTGTAGTGGGGGTCACTGCTCAGGCTGGTACACTAGAGGTTGCTGCCATTAGTCCTAATGTGTCGGCCGCCATTGATGCTATTGTCGCTTCGGTTGCTGTCGCCACCGGAGTTGTGGCTACTGGTGCCGATGTGATCGGGTTCGATGCGCCGGGAGGCACCACCATTGGTTCCTAGGAATCGGCTTCTAACGTTGATGTCTCTTGTCAGATATCTTCACTTGTTCGTTCTTTTGTCTTCTGTTGTTTTCCATGTAACCAACACTTGTCTTGAATGCAGCCGATGCTCGAGGAGGACAACCCCGATGAGGAGATCTTGCATACCCTCCTGGTTGCCATGGTAGAGAGTGATATCACAACCTCCTTTGCAAATGATGCCCTGCAATCGGCCGCCCCGGCCAGGCCAGCTGATGTAAGTGCTTTTTCATTTATCATCATGACATGATTTCCCTTTTAGCCGTCTAACCTTTTCTTTCTTCTAGTACTTCATCCGAAAGTTTCCTTTTGACATCGACCAATACCTTGATACCGATGAAGTCGCTAGAGCCACTCCGTCAACCATTGCTCAATTGGCTCTAGAAGTTAGGGAAGCCTTATCGGACTTGTTGCATCAGTTGGGATATCTGGTAGAAGTTCTAGCCAATGATTCAAGTCTGATAAGGGTTCGTTTTAATGATGTCTTGGGCTATTTCACTCTGGAGTTGGTCGATGCTCTTACGCCTGTCACCTTCATGGAGTATCATCGACCGGGGGTGCAGTGAGCCGTGAAGCAGATGGCTGATCGAGCTAGTCATGTTTTGTAGATGGAGGTGGTGAAGACCCATGATGAGGCGATAATGACCAAGGCCACTCTCGTGAATCGCATTCAGGATGAGTCATCGACTACGTTGCTAGAAGTCGACTAGCCGCGGGCGGAGGAAACCGATCTGGCCTTGAGGATGGATGGGGTACGGGCGAGGATTACCGAAAAGGAAGGTGTTTTGGCCTCCTTCCCGGCTCGAATCTAGGCCTAGGATCGCCGTCTTGTTGGTGCCATACATGATGCGCAGCACCAACGCCGCGCCATTCAAGACATCCCCGGCTTGGACATCGAGGATTGGGTTGTCCTTTGGAGTGTCGATGCGATTTGGCTACGGGCGATAATGGCCATTCACCGCACTCTTCTTTGAATTTCTTTGTATTAGATCTTGACATGTAAAATCTTAGAACATTTTTGTAATATATTATCATATATCCCTCAATTTGGTCTTGAGTCTTTTGTGTCTAAGGGCGATGCTTCAGCATTGGCCATCTAAAGGCGATACCATCAATATCGGTTATTTGATGTTCGCGTGTAGATCTTTAGGCATTTATCAAAATGCTCAAAAAATATTTCTTCAAGTACTTTCTATTCAAAGCATTCCCGAACACTTCTCCATCTAATCCTTCGAGTAGATAGGCGTTGCCAGGCACCACTCGATGTATTCGAAATGATCCTTCCCAATTAGGTGACCACTTACTGAACTGATTGTCCTTAGACCCGATCGTTAGGATAAATTTCCACATGAGTTCTCCCTGTTCAAATGACTTGGGCACCACTTTCTTGTTGTAAAACTTGGCAACCCTTTCTTTGTTCTCTTCAATCTTTTTGAGGGCTCTTAATTGGACTTGTGCTAGATCGTCTAAACCACCCATCATTAAATTATAATAATCATCGGTTGTGAGTTGGTCTTGTAGTGTAATACTTCTTGAGACAATGTTATTTTCCCACATTAGTACTGCTTCATGGCCATAGACTAACTGATATGGTGGTACTTGAGTAGTACCGTGCCGTGCCATCTGATAAGCCCAGAGTGCTTCTGATAGAGACCGATGCTAACACTTCGGTTGCTTGTTGATCTTGCGCTTTATTAACTTGATCAAACTCTTGTTGGATGCTTTGGCCTGACCATTAACCTATGCATAATATGGTGATGAATTTAAGAGTTTGATGCCGATACTGGCTGTGAATTACTAGAACTCCTCCGATACAAAAATTTTCTCCTGATATGTGGTGATGGATTATGGAATCCCAAACCGATATATTATATGTTCTCTAATGAACTCAATGGCATCAGCAGAAGTAACCCTTTTGAGTGGAATGACTTCTACCCATTTTGTGAAATAATCGGTAGCTGCCAGTATGAACTTAGGTCCTTTACTTGATGCTGGGTAGATTTGGCCGATCCTATCGATGCCCCACCCCCTAAAGGGCTAGAGTTTAATTATCGGGTTCATTGCTGATGCAGGTGCCCTTTGAATAGCTCCAAACCTCTGACAGTCCTAGCACTCCTTATAATATTTTATGCAGTCCTCCACCATAGTCGGCCAAAAGTAACTTGCTCTCTGAAGCAACCATTTCATTTCCTAGGCCGACTTGTGTGTCCCGCATATGCCATCATTTACTTCACACATCACTACCTTAGCTTCTTTGATGCTTATGCATTTAAGGAGAACTCCATCGATCGTCCAATGGTACAAGTCTTCTCTACGCAAAACGTATCTCATTGCTTGATACCTGAGTTTTCTTGGCGCCGATGATGAAGGATTTTTCAAATAATGAATGATATCATACCTCCAGTCATTGGCCTCTATCTCCGCGATCTCCACCTCGATTGACCTGGTCATCGGCTTATATCTTCACACCGTTTGGGTCAAATCGTTTTCTTCTTAGTTTTTCTCCCTCGGGAAGAGTAAGAGTTATGCTTCAGATGCTTGATATTATGGCTTGACACCGACCATGACATTCTTTTAGCATGCTGTCTTTTCATTCATACTTGTCTGACAGTTGCCTCATCACTAGCAGAGAGTCTCCCAAAATTTCTATTGTATCAACGCCCACTTCTTCCAATAGTTGTAACCCTTTCAATATCGCTTCGTATTTGTCCTAATTATTATTGGAGAAAGGTCTGATGGTATATGCAAATTCAAATGATGCCCCTTGAGGAGAAACAATCGCTAGGCCTATACCACATCCATGCCGACACACTGATCCGTCGAAGAATAAGGTCCATGGTGTCGCCTCAACATGGGTCACTGCCTCATCTCTGTGCTGGACTATAAAATCATCTATCGCTTGTCCCTTTACTGCCTTAGCCGATTCATATCTAAGGTAAAATTCAGTGAGAGCAAGGACCCATTTTTTGATACGCCCTTTCAACACTAGGGCCGATAGCATATACTTAATGATAGCATGTAATATCTCAGTTTGGTGCATGAGAACTATAGGCATAGACAGAGATTTTCCACTACGGGGTATCAAGTATTGGCATCTAGTAGTCTTCTACTGAGATAAAAAATCACCCTTTCTTTTTCCTGCACCAGGACCAACCTGATGGCTTCATCATCGGTTGACAAATATAACCTGAATGGGATCCCTTTCTACGGTGGCATCAACACTGGTGGTGAGGCTAAGTATTCCTTAATCTCTACAAATGCCTTTTGCTGCTTTTTTCCCTATATGAATTCCTAGTCAGGCTTTAACTTTAATACTGGTTCGAAGATGTACTCCGAACCCAATATAATTCGCTAAAGATATTGGTTCGAAGGAGCTCCGTACCTGGTATGCTGCTCGTTCCAGGGCAACGTTAAGCTCCGAACTCTTCGCCTTGCTTAATTTTGCTACCAGCTCTGTCTCCCCGACTTCGCGACTCACTCGACCTAAAGGTTTGAGCAGAGTCCGAAGCCCGGTTCTTTGCTCCAAAAAAGGAGTTAAAAGAGGGAGCATTGTCGAAGCCTCTTGGTCATCCCTGCTTGGCGAAGCTCCGGAGCGTTCTCCTGAGGTCCTTGGAACTTCGGTAGATGGCCCCCCCTCAGTTGATTCACTTTCATCTGTTGATTCAGACGAAGTTGATCCTTGAGTAGGGAGAGGCTCTATGTGTCTTTTACCCTTTCCAGGCCCCTGTTGAGTGACCTCCGGGTGTGGCTCCGAAGTTGACGAAGGCCCTGGAATGGGATCTTCGCGATGTACTTCATCAGAAGGGGGCTCTGCAAAAGCAAAGGTATTATACATTGTATAATTTTGCAGAAAATAATAAGAGAATTATGCGAAGTTTACCTTCGACATTCTGGGGGCATTCGAGCACCGGACTGCTCGGAGGATCGAAGGTGAGGTCTTCGTCTGAATCCACAGTTAAAATTTCAGCTGCCGGAGTATCTCCGTGAGCAGTCCTCCCTTCATCCACAATTGAAGTTGTAGTAACTTCAACTTCATCTTCGCCCATAGGGACTTCGATTTGCTCTTCTTCTTGAGCATCCAGAGCTCTCACTTCTTCAATATTAGCTTGAGGCTCCGGCATACCTGCAGTATCCTCAATGTGAATATCTTTCTGAGCTGCATCTTCATTAATCAACCTCACCAATAGTATACCTTCATCTTCTTTAGAACCGGAGATTGAGGTTCTTGAGCTCGAAGGCGCAGGATCCGAAGGTGCGAGATTTTTTTGCTTCCGAGCCACCTTCTTCACCGGAGTCTTTGCAGAGCTCGAAGCTCCGGCTTCAGCTATCCTCTTCTTGGGTTCTTTCTCCGAAGGCACCTAGTCCATCAGAGGGGGCGGAGTCATCTCCAACATTCCCCATACTCTGTTAAACCTTTCCCAACTCCCGACCAGTTTAACTCGCCATTCTTTTTCAGTAGGAGTTGGGGCACCCAAAATCTTCTCCGAAGCCCTTATAATTTGCTCTGAAGTAATAGGGGCTGAAGAAGCTAAAAAATAAATAATTCAAGTTAGTCTTTCTTCGAAGTAAATATGTATAATACATGTTGGTTTCGAAGTTACCTGCAGGGCTCGAAGTCAAGTTAATCTTGCGGAGACCGCCTTCCGAATCATCCTCGAAGATGACAGGCCAGTTGGCCATCAACGGAGAAATTTGCAAACCAAGGAATTCTTCGGCCAAGTCTCGCATGCTTAACCTTCGGCTAATCTTTTGAAGCAGGTTAAGACGGGCTTCAAGCTGACCTTCGTTGGGCTGCACTAAAGCTTCCTTCCGGAATTGAATTTCTTTGAGGGGCCCGGCCAGAGGACTGCTTGCCCCAACTTCGGCATAAAACCATCTTAGAACCCAATCAGTATACCATCTGGCGTTGATGGCCTTGGCAGGAAATTGAAGGGCATACTCATCTCGAAGCCTAAAGTTGATACTACCGAAGGACACCACTACTTTTTCACCTCCGGGGCCTACGAAGGTCTTCGGTTGGCAAGTTGCTCTATGTAGTGCAGCGAAGATCTCTGCCCTCCCCTCACAACCTTCGGCCCTCAGCGCCCATTCGAAGATAGCTAATCTAGCTACTGCATTCGGAGATAATTGGGGGAGGGTTACATGGAACAGATCAAGTACCTCTGCTAGGAAGTCCACTGCAGGGAGGCCCAAGCCAGCTTCGAAGAAGGCTTCGAATACAACTACTTCCCCGGGTCTTGGCGATGGAATCATTTCTTTGCCTGGCTTCCGGATCATAACTCCATTACTAATTTCCCCCCCCCCCCCGCTGCGATTGCCAATGATTCTCTCTTGCAGGTAGAAGGCCCCAACTGGAAAGACTGATCCAAATATTTTGTCGATGGCGGGCACAGACCTTGGTCATCGGCGATTTGGGGATTTCTCCCTCCTGCCGCCATTGATGTCACCGCCGGTACCGGAGGTGCCGCCGCTAACGCTGCCGCCACTAACGCTGCAGCCGCCTGCTGCCGGGCCAAAGCCGACGGAGGTGCAGATCCCTTAGTCTTCACCATCGCGACTGCCGGATTGCTTTGAGGAAATGGAGGCTAGGGCTCAAGAACTCAAAGGTCTAAAAAGTTTTTGATTGCAAGAATGCGGTGAAAAGGTAACCAGGTAACTTCTAGGCCTTCTATTTATAGCCTAGACTTCACTTTTTTACCGTTAATCCATGTCGTTTCGCATTCCTGCCGTTACTTTTCCCCGAAATTAACGCTTACTACAGTTTCCGTTAGAAACAGAAACTTAACGGCTATTTTCTCTAAGTCTAAAAGACTTTTGGACTTCTTGAGTCGGTTCTAAGATAGTTCGAAAAGCAATTACCTTAAGACTGATTCGGAGTTTATATCTTCATGCATTTCGGAGATGAACTAAAAACCAATAACCCTTATGTTTGGTTATCTTTTCCTTCCGTATACTGCTCTCCTAACGTTACAGGTCAAACGGAGAAGCGTATTCGAGGGGCTACTGTTGGGGGAAAATATCTCATCTTCAGGGTTATTGCCAAAGCAACATAAAGGCAGACAGCGGATTCGAAGGTTATTAGACGATCATCTTCGAAGATACCCGGAACCAAGTTCGAAGTACGAAGATAGGCATTGGTTCGGAGTACATCTTCGAACTAAGGCTCTTCAAGATCTTTTCTGCCAGCTAAGATGGAAGACTTATCTTCTTTCTCATTAGATTAGTCTTTTACCATTTTAGCCCTATTAAGGGAACCGAATAGTTTCCACTATGTCGGTTGTAATAGAGGGGTAAATAGGTCTTTTCCTTAATGTTTGGGCCTATAAATACCCCCCATTTCACCCTGTAATAGGGACCAAATACAAGTTATTCAATACACACATTCGAACTATTCTAAGTTATTATCCTTTCGGAGGCTTAGAACAGTTCTCTTCGCAAACACTTCGTTTGTTAGTTTCTTTTCCACAGAAACATGTTAGCGTAATCTTTTACGCCAACAAATGTCCTGAGAAAATCTATCTTCCTGATCAATGGCTACAACTTGGTTTTATCGGTAGGAGGTTGGGTGTTCTTAATTGCTTTAATACTGCGTTGGCTTATCTCAATACCTCTTTCATGCACAATAAAGCCTAGAAACTTCCCCATCTATACTCCAAAAGAACACTTCTCGGGGTTCATTTTTAGTTCATACTTACTAGCTCTCTCCAGAACTTGATGTAGATCGACCACATGGTCTTGAGTACTATTTGATTTTACCATGATGTCGTCTATATATATCTCCACTAATAGGCCGATCAAGTCATGGAAAATGTAGTTCATGGCCCTCTGGTATGTTGCTCCGGCATTCTTCAAGCTGAAGGTCGTAACCACCCACTCATAAAGTCCGATAGCACTTGGGCACCGAAAGGCCATCTTGTGGATGTCTTCGTCATCCATAAAAATCTGATTATAACATGCATTCCCATCCATGAAACTAATAATCTTGTGGCCCGATGCGGCATCCACCAGCAAATCCACGATCGACATTGAGTATTCATCCTTTGGGGTTGCCTTGTTCAGATATCTGAAGTCAACACATATTCTAAGCTTCTTACTTTTCTTCCATACTAGTACTGTTGGCGTAAAAGATTACACTAATAAGTTTCTAGAGATTAGAAACTAACAAACGAAGTGTTTGTGAAGTAATCTATTTCAAGCCTCCAAAGTGGATAATATCTCAAAACAGTTCGAAGATGTGTATTGAATAACTCAGTATTCCGTCCTTATTACAGGGTGAAACGGGGGGTATTTATAGGCCCAAACATTAAGGAAAAGACCCTTTTACCCCTCTGTTACAACCGACATAGTGGAAACTATTCGGTACCCTTAATAGGGCTAAAACGGTAAATGACTAATCTGATGATAAAGAAGATAAATCTTCCATCTTAGCTGGCGAAGAAGCTCTCTGAAGAGTTAATGTTCGAAGATATACTCCGAACTAGAGTCCGGCTCTATCCTTCGAACTTGATCTAGTATACTTCTGGAGTTAGATGCTGGAAACCTTCGATTAAATCACCTTCCTTTGTCTTGTTGCAGCAATGGCCCTGAGGATGAAGTATTTTCCCCCAATAGTAGCCCCTCGAATACGCTTCTCCGCTAGATCTGTAACGTTAGGAGAGCAGTATACGCAAGAAAAATAATCATGCGCAGGGGTTAACAGATTTAATCAACCTCCGAAATATGCAGAGATTCAAAACTTCGAATCATCTTCTAAGAAAATTATATTCGAACTATTTTAGAATTAACTTAAGGAGTCCGAAAGCTTTTTTAGACTTAGAAGAAATAGTCGTTGCCTTTTTACTTCCAGCGGAAGTTATGCAATGCGTTAACTTCGCAAAGGGTAACGGTCAAGAATATGGAGGACCCAGACCCTTCCCGAATGCCCTTCTCACCGCTTTCGTGCAAACAAACCCTAACCTCCAAATTCCTTCTCTAGCAATCCGCGCGATTCCATGGCCAAGACAAGCTTCAAGGTCCCTGGGGAGGCTTCGGCCCTAGCCCGGCAGCAGGCTGCAGCCGCGGCGATGGCAATGGCATCAACGACGCCCTCAGCGACGGTGACTCCGGCGGCAGTAGTAGCAACACCAGTGGCGGCGACAACGAGGAATCCCCAAAACGTTGGTCCTCACGATCTTCTCCCGGTGTCTTCGAAGTATCCGGACCAGTCTTATCAGCTGGGGCCGTCAACCTGCAAGAGGGAGTCACTCGCAGTAGCAATAGAAGGAAAGATTAGCTCGGAGATCATAATTCGCAAACCTGGAAAGGAGGCCATTCCTTTGCCAAGGCCTGGAGAAGTGGTAGTCTTCGAAGCAGGATTAGGGCTTCCAGCAGTCGACTTCCTGTCAGAGGTACTGGATTTATTCCACGTCACCCTTCCCCAACTCTCTCCGAATGCAGTAGCGCACCTTGCCATCTTCGAATGGGCGTTGCGAGCTAAAGGCTACGAAGGAAGAGCAGAGATCTTCGCAGCACTGCACAGAGCATCTTGCCAACCCAAGACTTACGTAGGCCCTGAAGGTGAAAAGATCGTGGTGGCCTTCGGGAGCATCAACTTCCAGCTTCGGGATGAGTATGCTCTAAGATTTCCGGCGAAGGCCATCAATGCCAGATGGTACACAGATTGGATCCTCCGGTGGTTTTATGCCGAAGTTGGGCAAGCAGCCGTCTGGCCGGACCCTTGCAAGACATAAACTTCCGAAGGGAAGCCCTAGTTCACTCGGATCTCGGCCAGCTCGAAGCTCGCCTCAGCCTGCTTCAAAGAATTAGTTGCCGTCTCAGCATGCGGGACCTAGCGGAGGAGTTCATCGGACTTCAAATTCCTCCCCTGATGGCCAACTGGCCTATCACTTTCGAAGAAGATCCAGAGGGCGGAGTCCGAAAAATCTCCTCAAACTCAAGCCCTGTAGGTAGCTTCGAAAACAGTATGTTCTGTATATATTTATGTGAGGAAATGACTAATACCAACATATCTTTCAGCTTCTCAAGCCCCCATGACTTCGGAGCAAATTGTTCGAGCTTCGGAGAAGATTCTAGGAGTTCCAACTTCGGCTGAGAAGGAATGGAGAATGAAGCTAGTGGGTAATTGGGAGCGGCTCAACCGAGTATGGGGGGTACTCGGAGTTGCTCCCCCTCCTCTTCCGGACTGGGTGCCTTCAGAGCAAGGGCCGAAGAAAAGGAAGGCGGAAGTTGGAACTTCAGCTCCCGTCAAGACTCTGTCAAAGAAGGTAGCCCAAAAACCAAGAACTATGGTGCCTTCAAGTCCGGTGATTTCGGTCTCCGATTCCTCTGAGGACGAAGGAAGAATCCTCATTGACCTGATTGACAAGGACGAAACCCGGGCAGATGCAAGGACTGGCGATGCTGCAAACACGCCAGATGTTCCGAGCAGCTCCGGGCAGGTTGGGACTTCTGCAGTCCAGCCAGACTTGCCACATGAAGAAGCCCCTACGACTAAAAGCGGAGTCGAGGTTGCTGCTGATCTAGCTTCGATTCCGGTCGAAGTTGTGACTGTAGCTCCAAGAGAGGCTTCAATAGTGAACCCTTCGGCTTTAGGCTTCGAACCAGACGAAGACTTCGAGGTGGCCTTCGACCCTCCGAGTAGCCCTGTACTCACTCGCCAACAGGCCTTCGGAGGTAAACTTCGCATGAACCTTTTGTTCCTTTTTCCTGCAAAATTATGCAATACATAATACCTTGGTCTTGGCAGGGTCCGCTCCTATGGAAGTGACTCCTCCCGAAGATACCGCTCCTGGGGCCTCAACCTCTCCGACGCAGATTCCAGAAGTCTCACATATGGGACCTAGAAAAGGTAAAGGCAAAATGGACCCCTTCCCTGCTCCGAATTCAGGATTAACTCCGTCTGAATCAACAGACGGAGGTCAATCTACGGAGGGGGGCCAATCTACCGAGGTCTCTGAAGATGCGGCGCAGCGCTCCGACCCTTCGCTGAACGAAGAGGATCAGAGGGCCTTGTCCATGCTCCCCCTCCTAGCTCCTTTCTTGAAGCGAAGGACCGGACTTCAGGCCCTGCTCGAGCCTTTGGATCGAGCCAACTGTGAAGTTGGGGAGATGGACTTGGTGGTCATCCTTAGCGAAGCTGAGGGTTCGGAGCTCAACGCCGCCTTAGAACGGGCAGCATACCAAGTACGAAGTATCTGCAAAACAAGATTAATTTCAACTTACAAATAATTTCTAACCTTGCTTCTTTCTTTTTGCAGCAAATAGTCTTGGCTCGAGCCGCAGCTGTCTCGAACGAGCGCGGAGGTCTTTATCTTCAGGAGAAGGTTACTGCTCTTCAGAGGAGTCTTAATGTCTCCGAAGTTCGAGTTTCCCGCTTGGACAAAATGGTTTCAATGGAGAGGAGGGCCAGACAAAATCTGGAGGTTGCAAATAAAAAGCTCGAAGCCGAACAAATTGTGCTTCGGGCTGAGATAGAAAGAATGTGGGCGGAGCACGCTTCAACGGGGGCTGAGCTAGTTAAGCTCCAAGAAGAAAAAGCTAAAGCTGCGGAGGAGGCTAGCAACTTACTTAGCCAGAAGAGTTCTCTAGCTACGGAGGCAGCTAGGCTCTCCGCTGTAGTGGATGCGCTGACTGCGTCAAAGAATGTTTTGATTGAAGATAAGGTGAAATCGGAGAAGGTAGCTGCGGAGATTTTGGACAATCTCTTAGGCGTTCTAGAGTACTTCGGTACTCTTTGGACACTACCTTCGAGCGACAACGTCTCCCTGGTCCGATGACTAAAGATGATCCAAGGAGCTGCGAAGATGATGAAGACATCAGGCATTCGGTATGGAGAAATCTCCGGCCAAGTGGCTGCTCTCGGAGTACTTTGCTACTACGAAGATCTAGGGCTATCGATAACACCGGACTCGGGGGCGGATCCCATTACCTTTGACGAGAACCAACTTCTAAATCCTTCTGAGGATGTGGCCGCAGCTTGGCAGGCCTTCCAAGCTTCATGGAGAGCCGAAGGTCGCACTACGATCAAGGCTTGGATCAATGAAGGGCATCGCCAGAAGAAAGCTCGGTCTCAAGCCTCGAGCAGCCAGCCTCCGCCGAACCCGCAGGTCTAGTTTTGTTTTAGGATCTCGACTATGTAAAAAATCATGCTTTCATACATTATGAATGAAAAATTACTTATCATGTTTTTAGGCTTCTCAACCTCGCCTGCTATGGGCTATCTTCGATCTTTTAAAACTTCATAAATGACATCAATTTTTGATTCCTCGAGATAACTCCGGTGCAATTGCACCTGAAATATGTAAAGATATATTATCTTATATTAAAGAGGAAGAAAAAGAAGTTAACTTGGAAACTTCGTCTTCTAAAGACATTACGTGGTCCGAGGACGAAGGTACTGCTGAAGAACAAGGGAAAAAGCCTGAAGAACTTCAGAGCTGGGAAAGAAGCCCCAAACGGCTTCGAACTTGGGCTGAACTTCAACAGGAACAAAAAGATTTTAGAGCTTCAAAGGGAGGTAGAAGAGTTAAACGCAAGGTTATTAGAACTCCTAGCTCTGGAACTAGTCGTTCCAACCTTAGTAGTAGCTCTAGAGATCGAAGGGGTCTTCGATTTCTTCTTGGCATAGACACAGATTTTTTGTGATGTAATTGTAATTTGTTCGGATAATAAAGATTGAATTTTTAAAATTGTCTCCCTACTTCCCAGACCCTCTTTGGGCGTAAGCAACTTCGCGTTATACTCGAAGATGGTTAGGCGCAAAGAAAAACTTATGAGTACAATTTTGGAGCCTCAGAGCCCCTCAGCAACTTAAAGATTGATTAAAATCTTATAAAATGCTTGACTACTTGGAGTCATAAAACTGATAGCTTAGTACCTTTTGTTTGAAAGAAGTCACTTCGGACAAGTTTTCTGGACACTTTAATGTCCCAGACGATTGGTCACTTTGGACTCTTTTTACAGATATTCGAAGCTTATCAGCTCAAACTCTATTTTATTTTGGCCTCCTTCGGCTCTTTTTGCGAATGCTATCAAACCGGTGGTTTGGAATTCGCATTGGTCTCCTTGGACTCTTTTTACGGATGCTTTCAAGCCGGAGCTTGGAATCCGCATTATTTGGTCTCCTTCGACTCTTTTTACGGATGCTTTTAAGCCAGTGGCTTGGAATTCGTTTTTTCAGTGACTTTCCCATCTCGTCAGAAGCTTCGAACCAGTGGTCTGAAGTCCGAAAAAATGATTCAAATTAATGACACTTCCCTTCCAGCCAACTTCGTTCTTCTAGTGCGTCCACTAGAAGTAGGAAGTGTTTGGGGGTAGGCATTATCTGAACCATGAACTTTATTAATTCGGAAGGTGTTTACAAATGATTACAAGGAGCCCCTATGCGAAATATCGCTTTAAGTGCTCCACATGCCATGTATGTGCTAACTCTTCGCCTTCCAAATTAGCTAACTTAAAAGAACGAGGGTGCCCTGAGCGGACAATTATGTATGGACCTTCCCACTTATTCCCTAATTTTCCTGGTGCTATGATACTTCGCAAAACAAGATGACCCGGCTTAAGTTCGTTAATCTTGACCTTCGGGTCGAACCAAGTCTTCGTCTGCTACTAATACTTCGACAAATTGGCGACAGCTCGAAGTCTTGTCTCTTCTATTAAATCAAGCGAAGTTTGCCTTTCTGCTTCTATTTTCGGTTCGGTGCTGCGAAGGGATCCTCCTTTGAGCTCCGTTGGCGTCATAGCTTCGTCTCTGAATAATAGTCTGAAGGGAGTGAAACCCGTGGACCTTGTTTGAGTGGTCTGGATGGACCATAGAATCTTCGGGAGCTCCTCGGTCCACAATCCTTTTGCCAATCCCACTATTCTTCGATTCAGTCCTGATAAGATATTGCCATTGGCTCTTTCAACAGCTCCGTTAGACTGAGGATGTCTTACTGCAGCAAAGCATAGTTGTATGCCAAGATCTTCACAAAACTTCCTGAAGGACTCTACATCAAATTGTGTCCCATTGTCAACTGTGAGTTGTCGAGGCACTCCGAACCGGCAAATGATATTTTTCCAGAAAATTTTTGTACATTATTCGAAGTGATAGCTGTTAGGGGCTCTGCTTCGACCCACTTGGAAAAATACTCAATTGCTACCACTACGAATTTCAAATTTCCTTTTGCTACCGAGAAGGGGCCAATAAGATCCATGCCCCATTTGGCCATGGGCCATACTGGAGCAATGACTTGAAGAGTTGTTGGCGGACGATGACTTCTTCTTCCCATCCACTAACAACCTTGGCAGGTGCGGACTAAGTTCTCCGCATCAGCTACTATTGTAGGCCAATAAAGCCCCTGGCGAAGTGTTTTCCCTACCAAAGCTCGAGGAGCCAGATGGCTATCGCAAATTTCTTCATGAATTTCTCAAAGAATTTCTTGACCTTCGGCTTGAGATATACATCGGAGCAGAGGGGAACATACTTCGGCCTTGTACAAAATACCGTTGATTATATGATAGTTTCGAATTCTAAGTTTCAACCTCGAAAGTTGTGGCCCTTCAGACAAATTTGCTTCTCCTTGCAACAATTCCACAATTGAACTTCGCCAATCTGTAGTTGGAATGCAAAGGACTTCCGCAGAAGGGATCTGTGGCACCGAAGGTGTACTGAGTTCTTCGTAAAAAGCCTCTTCTGGAATGTCCATAGCTCCGGCCGCAGCTTTTGCCAAGATATCAGCTTGCGCATTTTCTGCTCTGGGTATACTTCGAATGGAAATCCCTTTAAATGTTGCTTCAATCTTAGGGATCTCCTCCAAATATTTTGCAAGTTGTGGATGCCGAACTTTAAAACTCTTGTCCACGTGCCCTGCTACAATTTGAGAATCTGTTTTAATGACAACTCTTGTAGCTCCCAAAGCACGTGCCTTTCGAAGTCCTAACAAAATTCCTTCATACTCCGCTGTATTGTTGGTAGACTTAAAGTTGAGTCTTGCGGAGTACATTGCCTTTTGCCCTGAGGGTGAAATTATCACTGCTCCGACACCTGCTCCAGATGCTTGGAAAACTCCATCGGAGTATATCGTCCAAATTCCTTCGCTTGGCTTCTCCGGAGCCCATGCTGTAGGGGGAGTCCACTCTACCACAAAATCTGCTAACACTTGTGACTTAATTGCTGTCCTTGCCACGAAGGAGATACCGAAGGGTGCTAATTCAGCAGCCCACTTCCCAATTCTTCCTGTGGAATCCTTACTTTGGAGCATATCTCCCAAGGGATATGAAGTTGGTACAATTACATTATGCGCCAAGAAATAATGCCTTAACTTCCTCGAAGCCATTATCAGAGCATAAGTGAACTTCTCAAGCTCAGAATATCTTGTTTTTGCTCCGGACAATGCTTTGGATACAAAATAGACTAGATTTTGTACCAACTTTTCGTTGAAATCAACCTCTCTAACAAGGACTGCACTGACAGCAGAGCCAGTAGCTGCAAGGTAGAGGAGTAGGGTTTCATACGCAATAGGCACCGTGAGTGTAGCGAGGTTACTAAGATAATTCTTAATATCTTCGAAGCTTTTTTGACACTCCGGTGTCCATGCAAAATCTTCGGACCCTTTCAATGCTTTAAAAATGGGCAAACTTCTCTCCGCGGACCTTGCCAAGAATCTGCTAAGTGCTGCAAGATGACCAGTCAGCTTTTGTACTTGCTTTAAATTCTCCGGAGGAGCCATCCTTTGCAGCGTAGTTATTTGAGTGGGGCTGGCTTCGATCCCTCTGCTTGAAACTAGATACCCTAACAATTTTCTAGCCTGAGCCCCGAAGATACATTTCTTGGGGTTAAGACGGATCCCACATGCCCGAAGGCTACTGAATTATCTGCTAAGTCTAGGCTATGATGGTGCTTTAAAGCACTCTTTATTACAATGTCATCCATATAAGCTTCTACATTTTGGCCTATTTGATGACCTAGAGCCTTAGCAATTAACCTCGAAAAAGTTGCCCCAGCATTTCTTAAGCCGAAGGGCATTCTTACATAACAGAAGACTCCCGAAGGAGTTACAAAGCTTGTTTTAATTTCATCTTCGCGCTTTAGCCAGATTTGATGATAGCCGGAATACGCATCAAGAAAGCTTAATAACTCCGAACCAGCAGTGGAGTTGACCAATTGTTCAATTTGGGGAATGGGATAGGGGTCACGGGGGCATGCTTTATTCAAAGATGTAAAGTCAATACACACGCGCCACTTCCCGAAAGATTTCTTCCTAACGAAGACTGGGTTGGCTAGCCATTCCGTATGAGCTACTTCTCTGATAATCCCAGCCTTCAGCATTTTTTCCACTTCGTCTTTAGCAAGAATAGCCCTCTTCGTAGACAGCTTTCGAAGTCCTTGCCGAACAGGCCGAGCCTTCGGGTTCACAAGTAAACTATGCTCAATAATATCCCGACTGACTCTGGTGATGTCTTCATCAGACCAAGCAAAGACATCTAAATTCTCCTCAACTACTTTCTCTAACGAAGTAGCGACTTCTGGGGGCAAGTCCTTGCCAAACTGAAATGAATATTCCTTGCCATCTTTGACAATAACCTTCGTTGCAATCTCTCCTTCAGGGCTTGGCCTTGGGAAGGACTTCTTCGAAGATTCGCCAAGAGCAGAAAAATCCTCCGGGTTACCTTGCACGTTGTTCACTTGTATCGGGTCAAGAGGAGGGCCATGACCATACTCCGCTCTTCGCGCAATGGCCTGATCTCCGAAAATAGTGAGCACTACCGCTTGTGTGGGCATCTTCATACACATATAATTATGATGCGCCACAGCTCCGAATTGATTCAACATGCCCCTTCCGAAGATAACATTGTATGCATATGGGGCATCTACCACATCAAAAATTACTTCTTCCGTCCTGGCCAATAGCCCCTCTCCGAAAGTAACCTCCAGGCCTATCTGGCCAAGGGGCATCAAGAGGGGGTCCTGCGAAGCCTTGCAAAGGACGAGCTGCTGGGAGGAGATGCTTCTTGGAGATGCAGAGTTGATCAAAAGCTTGGATGAAGATAATATCCGCTGAACTCCCTCCATCGATCAGCACTCTCCGAACCTCAGTCCCTGCTATGTCAGCAGTGATGACAAGTGGGTCTGCATGGGAAACTTTATGCCAGCTGCGTCATCTGTAGAAAAAGATATTGGCACATGGGACCATTCAGGCATAGCAGTTGCGGACGAAGAAGTTCCAATATGGCCCACTTCTTGGACATATTCTCTTCTCTGCCTCTTCGACATACTTCCTAGGGCCCCTCCTCTGGAGATGGGGAGGACTACTCTTTTCCCTCGATCCTGACCATCTTCCTGCTTCGGAGGTGGCATAACATTGACCACCGGAGGCCGTCTTGCAGGGTCGAAGTTCTCTATACATGCCACAGCTTGGACAGGCTACGGATGCACCTCGGTCGGAACTCGGTCAGTAGTGCCTCAACCCAAAGTTCTTTCCAGGTACTCGCCTCTTAAAGCAAGTATAGATTTACACGCATCAGTTGTGTGACTTCGATTCTCACCATGGACACAGCAAAAGAAGACTTGGGCTTTGCCAGCCAACTTCCCTGGTGGCCTCCAGCTGTTGGTCTTGCTTCCTGAAGGTTGCGAAGTCCTTGGGGCAAATTTCTATGGAGGTGCAATGTTCAATACTTCTGAACGAGGATGCTTTTGCCCCCGACGCCTGTCATGCTGAGCTTCGAAGCTAGGCCCCTGCGACTGTGTTGAAGTCTTCACTTCCAGCTTGACTTCTTGCATGATTGACGGAGTTGCGGCAGTTCTCTGAAGCCACCCCTCTTCAGACCTTGCATACTCTTCGAAATAAGACATCAACTGAGCAAGAGAAGATATCTGCTTCCGGTGAAGTTTATCAAGGAGGCCCGCATGGGTAACTCCCTCTCGAGCTGCATCAACTACAGAGGATGTAGTTAACCCTCGAATTTGCGACTTCGTATGAGTGAAGCGCTTGAAATACTGCCTTAAAGTCTCTCCGGGGAGCTGCTTCACCTGGAAAAGACTTCCTATTGACATTGAGGGTACGAAGGTACCCTGAAAATTGCTTATGAACTTCTTCCTTAATTGTTCCCAGGTTCTGATTGACCCTGGCTTCAAGGACCAGAACCACCACAGTGCCACTCCTTCGAGAGCTAGAGGAAAACATTTGGCCATGGTGTTTCGTACTCCCCCGCTGGCCTCAATTGCCAATGCATAAGAACGGGAGAACTCTCCAGGGTCTTCATCTCCGGAATATTTGCAAAGCTTCAAAGTTTTGAACTTAGGGTCGAAGCGCACTTTCTTTAACTCAGGGTGCAGTGGAGATTCAGTGTCGAAGGAAGTGTTCTTTGGGGCTTCGGGATAAGGAAGTTCGTCGTCTTCAGGCACTTCGGGGATGACTGGAGTGGCCTGAGAACGAAGCCTATCTGCGGCTTCTTGCCGCCACCTTGCTACTTCAGCTTGGAGACTGACCATTTGAGCAGCCATATCGCCAAGACCATCTTCATCTCCTCCGGAAGGACCTTCCGGGTCTTGAGAACTGTATGCATCAGTTCGAAGTGGAACTTGAGGTGGAAGAGGAACTCCGGTTGGCCGAAGTATGGATGGAGTTGTGGGAGGAACTCCGTATGCTCGAGGAAGGGGAATCCCTTCCAGAGTCTGTGGAGGAAAAGTCGAAGGTCCTCCGACCTCAACTATGTTTGAAGATCTTGCTCCGGAGGTCCGAGGGGACCTCCGACTAGGACTACCACCTAAACTTCTCTTGGGAGGCATGGTTTGAGAGCTTGGTAGAGAACGGAGTTTTTTGGACTAGGTTCCCCACGAACGGCACCAACTGTTGGCGTAAAAGATTACGCTAATAGGTTTCTAGAGATTAGAAACTAACAAACGAAATGTTTGTGAAGTAAACTATTTCAAGCCTCCGAAGTGGATAATAGCTCAAAACAGTTCGAAGATGTGTATTGAATAACTCAGTATTCCGTCCTTATTACAGGGTGAAACGGGGGGTATTTATAGGCCCAAACATTAAGGAAAAGACCCTTTTACCCCTCTGTTACAACCGACATAGTGGAAACTATTCGGTACCCTTAATAGGGCTAAAATGGTAAATGACTAATATGATGATAAAGAAGATAAATCTTCCATCTTAGATGGCGAAGAAGCTCTCTGAAGAGTTAATGTTCGAAGATATACTCTAAACTAGAGTCCGGTTCTATCCTTCGAACTTGATCTAGTATACTTCCGGAGTTAGATGCTGGAAACCTTCGATTAAATCACCTGCCTTTGTTTTGTTGTAGTAATGGCCCTGAGGATGAAGTATTTTCCCCAACAAGTACAATGTTTGATACCCACTCTACGTATCGGTACGGTCATATGAATCCTGCATCATATAGCCTTGTTACCTGGGTCTTAGTATCTAGATATATTTCCTCCTTGAACTGTCGAGGTGACTTCTTGAATTGTCGATACCCCTATCATATTGGGAGCCAATGTTCTACAATCGATCATCTTAGACCTGGCATTTCATGATATTTCCATGCAAAGCAATCTCGATATTCTCGTAGTAATGCAATTAATTCATTCTTTATTTCATCGGGAAGTTGAGCACTTATAAAGGTTGGCCTCGGTTTGTCATCGGGTCCGATGTCTACTTCATGTATCTCATCGGTTGCGGCAAAGCCTTTACCAAGTTTACCTTCTACTTCGTCTATGTCGCTTTCAAAAGGTAAGCTTGGGTTGTTCATTGTTGATTGGTTTGATTCTATCATTTGATACTTCAAGAAAATCATCGTCTCAAGCTTTGTCGGACAGGCAGATGACTTCTTCCATCTCCCATACCGATAAATCAACTATTGTAACATTAACCGATTTATCGGTGGGAAGGATTTCCACTTGGTCGCTGACCCACTACATGAGGCACTGATGCATTGTCGATGGGACACATCAATTCACATGAATCCAATCATGCCCCAGTAATAGACTATAAGATCCTTTTCCCTCTATGACGAAGAAGGTGGTCTACATGGTCTTGCTCCCGACCGTTAACTCTGCATTTAGCACCCCCATTGTTTCTAATGAATTGCCACCGAAGTCCCTCAGTACCATATTGGTTTGATGAGATCCTCCGACCCTTTCCCCAGCTTTTGGAAGGTGGCATATGGCATCAAGTTGATGGATGTGCCTCCATCTATCATCATCTTGGACATCGGCTTCCTGTTGATTAGACCCTTGATGTAAAGAGGTCTCAGGTGCCGATGTTCGTGATCTTTTGGCTTATCGAATACTGCTAGCTATGGGATCAATACTAGTTGGGCCATTGTATCAGCTTGCCCAGCGTTGTCTTTAGGAGTAGCCCAATGTTGGGGAATAGGGGAGCTACGCTAGCTGATAAATTCAAAATTTCCACCCTATGGATCTAGGCTCATGCGCGTGTGAGATCATAGATCGGTACCTTCTAGCACTTGACGCGCTAGGTGCAACAGAAAAATAGGTTGATGAAGCGCGTCAAGCTTATCCTCGCTTTGTCCCGGCCATTCCTCGCCGATCCGATCGATGAAGAAGTTACCTTCCTTGTGGTGATGGCCTCCACGGAGTCCACACATACAAGGATGGAGTTCCTTCCATGACATCATGCTAGCACCGCACGTGAGAGATGGAAAATCCTCGATCTCAACATTTGAGATTAAGAAAGGGAGGAGAGGGCTCTTGGGTGGCTAGGTATAATCTAGGCTTATTCCTTATTCCAAGACCTCCTCCTCCTCTCCTTATATAGGGCTGAAAGCCCCCTAGGTCGTGCACATCTTGGAACCCATAAATTAGTTACAACTAATCCGTATTCGTAACAGATCAAATCTGATACCCCACATCGAAACTTTCGATCCTAGATCGGAATTTCCGACAAGGTATTTTTCTGGTCTCCAAATTCAACACGACACGCAACAGATCCAATCTGTTTTTCGCCCACCTCAGAACTTCCGATACCATATCGGAACTTCCGATCAGTACAAAAATTTCCTGATTCCAAATCGGAACTTCCGGCTCGTCGGAACTTCCGATGCCATATCAAAACTTCTCAAGCAACATTTGCTCTCTATATCGAGACCAGATAATAATCGGAACTTCTAATCTACGGAATTTTCTTGGGCATATCCTTCAATCTCCCACTTGCACAAGAACTAATTCTTTGCATTTTTTAATCCATCCCCTTAAGTGTGAGACCCGATAGGTTCATACACTAACGGGTGTTCACCGGAAACCATTTCCAACTCACTGATCAATAGCGGTACATAGCAGCACATATTGACCCCGAAAGCGTACAAAATCAAATTTTCATGAGCCTTGATATACTCACGGACTAGTCCCTTTACCACACGTCGTTAGTCAAGCTCAAAGCGAGATACGTGCTACCCTTGTTGGTTAGCTCGACATGTTCACTCGATCAAGCATTGGATTCAAATCATGACTAACTCCTTAGTCATAGTGGCATGGCCATGCACTTTTCCAATCCAATACCTCGAGGGGCCAGAGACGACTCTCCCGTTATTAGGAGGGGTAAATTCCATCTTGACCGCTCATATCCCAAGACATGTTTCACAACACACCTAAAAACAATCCTTATTACTACCCTGTTACGGAATAGCATTAGGAAGCATCTAAGTGTGTCACTATGCATTCTAGAATCAAATGATGATATCAGGTCTAAGGACTCTGCAGGTACACCATTTGAGATTACAACTGTTGGCACATAACTATCTTAGCAGTATCTCAAGTGGGTTTGTCCAACACCATGTTCACTAACATGTGTCCACATCACTTATTTGACATCTCTATGTCTATGATCTGTAAAACCCAATCATCAATCAGTCGGATGTGCTAATACATGTATCATCATTGTCCCACATGATGACTAGATTAGGGACCCTTTTGAACAACATCATCATTAAGCAAATAGTTTCACATAACAAGTCATACTTATTAATTAAATGCAAACGATATTTATTCAAGGAACAAGATAACAATTATCCTCATGCATTAGCATAGACATCACTAGGAACTCCCACATACACGTGACTCATGCAAGTATCCCATACCCATGCAACTCATATGCACCTCATACTTGGGCCATGGAAGCGGCTTTGTCAATGGATCCGCTATGTTCAAATCCGTGTGCACCTTGCAAATCTTCATATCACCTCTCTATGATCACTCGGATCTGGTGATACAGTCAATGTACACGTTTGGACTTCTGGTGTTATCTAGGCTCCTTGGCTTACACAATGGCACCACTATTACCATAATAGAGGTCCACTGGACTAGACGCAATAGAAACCACGCACATCTCAGAAACAAACTTTCTGATCCAAACAACATCCTTTGCAGCTTCCAAAGCTGCAATATACTTAGCTACTATTGTAGAATCAGCCACCACCTATTGCTTGGAACCTTTCCAACTCACTATGCCTCCGTTGAGACAGGACACAAACCTAGATTATGATCAGGAATTATCTTTTATCGGTCCGAAGGCTAGCATTGGTGTAACTCCTTACATCGAGCTCCTCTTCGCTACCGTCACCTAGGAACATATCCTCAGTTCTTTTCAAGCACATGAGGATCTCTTTTACGACTGCCCAGTGAATCTCACCTGGGTCTGACTGGTATCTGCACGTTTGGGTGTGTACATGGCACATATGATTGACCCGATCATGGAGGCATACGGGATCACACTCATATTCAACATTTTGAAACTATTTCAAAACCTTGTCAATGTACTTCATCCCAGCCTAATCCAATTAGCCATTTCGATCTATCTCCATAGATCTTTATGCCCAAAGTGCATGCTGTGTCTCCAAGGTCCTTCATTGAGAAACCATTTTCAATAAATCTTTACATCATTTCACAAAGGAATGTCATTTCCGATCTCCTATATGTCATCCACGCATAGAACCAGAAATACAAGTGTGCTCCCACTAGTCCTTTTGCAAACAAAAGGCTTTTCTTCAATCTTGATGGAGTCAAACATTTTGACTACCTCATCAAAACAAAGACTCCAATTTCGATAAGCTTACCATATCTCATAAACATAAAATACGGCAATTGCTACAACAATCCGAACAAACGTAAGCATAACGATTAGTGAAAACCGTTTCATCATAATCAACACTTTGAATATTTTGAAACATGTCGCCTCTAATCGTGCCCAATAGATGTTAACATTTCCATCAACGCCTTTTCCTTAAAATCCATCCTCACTCAATAGTTTTTATGCCATCGGGTGGATCCACCAAGTTCTAAACTTGGTTTCCTTCTATGGACTCTAATCTGTCTGGATCAGAATTTCCGATCTAGCATCGGAAATTCCGATCTAACTCCTCTGTCGCAAACTCTGTCCGACATCAGAACATCCGATCAACATCAGAACTTCTGACCCGACAAATATCGGAACTTCCAATCTCTATCGGAACCTCTGAAGTTCTACAAACGGTCCCCATTACAGGGTAAAACGGGGGGTATTTATAGGCCCAAACATTAAGGAAAAGACCCTTTTACCGCTCTATTACAACCGACATAGTGGAAACTATTTGGTACCCTTAATAGGGCTAAAATGGTAAAAGGCTAATCTAATGAGAAAAAAGATAAGTCTTCCATCTTAGCTGGCAGAGAAGCTCTCGGAAGAGTCTAAATTCGAAGATATACTACGAACTAGAGTCCTTCATCATACTTCGAACTTGATTCAATGTATCTCCGGAGTTATATGCTGGAAATTTTGGACTTAATCACCAACCTTTGTCCTGTTACTGCAATAACCCTAAAGATGGAATATTTTCCCCCAACATCTGTAAAAGAGCCGAAGGTGGCTAGCCTATGGATTCCAGGCTCCGGCTTGTTAGGATCCGTATAAGAGTCTAAGGACTTTAAAAGAACAGATTTCTGGCCTCTGGGTTTGAAGCATCTGTAAAAGAGCCGAAGGTGTCCAGTCTACGGATTCTAGGCTCTGGCTTGTTAGGATTCGTAGAAGAGTCTAAGGACTTTAAAAGAACAGATTTCCGGCCTCTGGGTTCGAAGCATTTGTAAAAGAGACGAAGGTGGCCAGCCTACGGATTCCAGGCTCTAGTTTGTTAGGATCCGTAGAAGAGTCTAAGGACTTTAAAAGAACATATTTCCGGCCTTCGGGTTCGAAGCATCTGTAAAAGAGCCGAAGGTGGCCAGCCTATGGATTCCAGGATCCAGTTTGTTAGGATCCGTAGAAGAGTCTAAGGACTTTAAAAGAACAGATTTATGGCCTCCGGGTTCAAAGCATCTGTAAAAGAGCCGAAGGTGGCCAGCCTACGGATTCCAGGCTCCGGTTTGTTAGGATCCGTAGAAGAGTCTAAGGACTTTAAAGGAACAGATTTCTGGCCTCCGGGTTTGAAGAATCTGTAAAAGAGTCGAAGGTGACCAAGCAATAAGGTTTCAAGGCTCCGGCCAATGAGACACTTTTAAAGTCCTAAGCGACTAGTATAGGAGCTTGCGAGTATAAATTAAGCTCCGAAACTTACTTTTTCGAAGAACTCTACGAAAAAGTAAAGTATGGTTACTGAGTGTTGTGCGAAGCATCAGATTGTTGTGCAAATCATTGTGTCCGATAGACCTTATTGCAATGCGTAAGGTCCCCCACCCACAAGGAGGGGTAGGAGAGTAAGGAACAACAAGATGCTTCCGAAGCAATTCATATTAATTTAATAATCATACTTTTACATCAAAAGAAATTTTGGTCTAAGCCTAGGTAAAATCGGAGACCCATTTGGGGTCTAGAACTACTTCTAAGGCTACTTTGACCTCTGGAGCTTGAAGCCATCGAAACTGTCTTTTTAGTTCGAGTGCTTCTTTTCTTCTTCGAAGCTCGCGGTTTCTTTTGCTCCTCTTGAAGTTCAGCCCAAGTCAGAAGCCTTTCAGAGTTAGCCTCCGTGGGGTCTTCGGCCTGATACTCTGAATCAGACCAATCTACATGCTCGGAGGATGAAGATGTTTTTTCCTTTTCCTCCTCCTTGATATAAGTTAAGACTTCATGACAAACTTCGGGGGCTATCTCTCCTTGATCTCCGTGAGGAACAGAGAAGCGAGAGCGGTGGTAAGGCCTTAAGCTCTCAAGGACTGACCACTGTCGACGGAGCCCTTCATTAATTTCCAGTATTTCGAAGTCAGGCTCTGAAGGACATGGCAAAACCTAAAAGAATAAACATTCAAACAAGTTCTTCATTTACAAACTTTTCATTCATTAATCCAAAGTGCTTTACAAGATTTCTTATACATATTTAAACGCCCTATAAGACTAGACCTGTGGGTCGGTCGGTGGAGTAGGAGGGGTCAGAGCTAGCGAAGCTGGAAGCGGAGGCCTTGTTTGCGCTTGCTTTTGCCGACGGACCTCATCGATCCAAGCTTTGGGTGCAGCCTTGTGGTCCATTTTCCAGATTGACCGGAAAGCTTCCCAAGCTGAGGCTACATCCTGCAAAGGACGCAACAACCTCTCGTCGGCGAAGCTTGCAGGTGTCGAACCCCCAACCAGAGCGACAGAAATTCCAAGGGATTTGAGGTGATGGAGGACTCCGATTCCAGCACATTGTCCGGAGATCTCTCCGTACCGGACACCGGAGCCCATCATCAGTGACGTAGACACTTGAATCCTCTTCAGTTTCCGGTCGAGGGGCTCGCTCGCCGCAGCAGAAGATGAAGGGCACATGGTGCCGAAGTATTCCAAGGTACCCTAAAGGGCATCCAAGGTACGCTCCGCTATTGTAGCATTCTTCGTCTCTACCGCCTCCAGCCCCACAGCAGCAGCAGATACTTCAGCCATCCGGGATAGCAGGGAGCTCTTCTGAGCCATCGCCTATTTGAGAGAGCCTTAGAGCTCTACCAGTTGAGCGCTCGAAGTAGCTGCCGCCTGCCGGAGCTTCTCGACCTCTGCTCGGAGCACCAAGCACTCGGCTTCGGCTTCTTGGGCCGAAGTTCGGAGCATGTCGCTGCTCTGCTATCCGAGCCAAAGGGCTTCGTCGGTGGCAGCTCTAGCCCTCCGTTCTTCAAGGATCTCTTCCTCCAACCGAAGTGTTTTGTCTTCGGAGTTTTTGAGCGCGGTTTGGAGGGTGGTAACCTTCCTCTTGAGCCGATTGGTTTCATCTTCGTTAGAAGTTGCTGCCGCTCTAGCAAGGACAAATTGCTGCAAAAGGAGCAAGTAAGTGCCGAATAGTTACATTTGGCAATTAAATATATTTGTGGTATTTTGTATACCTAAAGGGCAGCCCTTTCGAGGGCTAGATTAAGCTCTGGGGCTCTGGCTTCGCTCAAGACGGAGACCAAGTCGGAGTTTGCGACTTCTCAGCCTTTCTCCGCCAATGGCTCCAGAAGTGCCCGGAGACGCGTTCGTTGCTCCAAGAAAGGAGCAAACAAAGGGAGCCAGGACAAAGCCTGGCGGTCATCTGCAGTCGCCTCTTCCTCTGAGTTACTTGCTGAAGGCTCGTTGGAAGAGGGTGTTGTCATTGGAGTAGGAGGGAGCCCAAGGCTTGTCATGCTTTTTCCCCTCCCCGGTATGAATGCCGGAGGCGCGACTCCAGCGGAGGTAGATCCTCCTTCGACGGCTGTCCTTTCAGCCAGAACCGCGTCGACGGAGACGGCTCCTGTCGCCGGAGCCGGGGTGTCCAGTGGAGCCGGGGTGTATAGTGGAGCCGAGGTGTCCATCAGAGCCGCAACCTCGGAAGAAGCTAGATCTTCGTCTGCGGCCAGGGCTACTTTACCCTTCGATGCACCTACAACATTGAGGTACTCGATGAACATTTGTGTGCAATAACTATTGCAGGAAGTGAAAAAGGCAAAAGGTTCGAAGCCTACCTTTGGAGGTGCCTTGAGGTAAAATGGTCGGGTCCTCCAAGACTTCGTACATCCGGAGAATCTCATCGAGGTCGTCCCCCGAGGTCCTCTCTGGTTTAGTTGCCACCGGAGGCTCGACCTCCGCTGTTATCACCCCAGCCATGGGTGAGTTGGGGATAGCTGCTTCCAGCTCCGAGCTCAGGGCGACGGGTGTAGGAGATTCGGTTTTGGCTACTGCTTCGTCTTCATTGCCATCCAGAAGATAGTTCTCGAAGTCTTTGGCCAGTTGAGCGTCAGAGCCCTTGCTTTCGGAGCCTTTGTTCCCAGAGTCTTCCGAAGCTGAGCTCCGAATACCCAAGGATGAAGTAGAGGATGCTGGGGTCAGTTGAGGAGGAATTTTTGCTACTTTCTTCCCCTTCTTGATGGGGGTCTTGCCGGCTTTTTTTGAAGGCTCGGCGATAGCTTTTCTCTTCTAGGGAGCCGCTCCGGTTGGGTTGAAGTCTGGCAGGAGAGGAGGCACCATTCTGTGGGCCCCCCCATACTCTGTTGGAGCATTCCCAGCTCCCCATGAGCTCTATTATTTTTTGCCTCTCGGCCACCGTAGGGGCTCTGAGCACCCGTTCGGTGGCCCTTGTTATCTGCTCCGGAGCTAACGCCAGTGGGGCCGCTGAAAGAAGGTAGCATATTATAAGTATGTTATTTTTCTTCTGACATATTATTTTAGGAAAATCGAAGGCTTACCTAGGCTTCGAAGCTCACCCTCCGAAGCGTGTTGGAACGCTATCGGCCAGTCAGCTCCAAGGGGTGGAATTCATAGCATGATAAACTCTTCGGCCAGGTCGCGCATGATCATGCGGCTGGCAACTAGCCACCGAAGGATCTAGTTGGTGTACCATCGGTCGTTGATAGCCTTTGCCGGAAAGTGCTGAGCGTGCTCCCTCCATAGTTGGAAGTTTACACTTCCGAAGGCTGTTATCACCTTGTGTCTCTGGGGCCATCTTGCGGCTTCGGCTGGCAGATATCCTCGTGGGTGGCGGCGAAGACCTCTGATCGTCCCTCGCATCCCTCAGCTTGAAGCGCCCATTCGAAGATGGCCAGACGGGCGATGGCGTTGGGAGATAGTTGAGGCAAGATAATATGGAACATTTCTAGTACCTTTGATAAAAAGTTAATGGCAGGAAGCCCCAGACCCGCTTCAAAGAATGCTTCGAAGACTACAACTTCTCCGCTTCCTGGCCTCGGGGTCGACTCTGGTCCAGGGACCCGAGTCCTCATTCCGGGCCCCAGCTTTCCATCCACGGCTTCTTCGATGGACTCCGCAATGCTTTTCGACTGTTCGATGAGGAAGCTTTGGGGGATTTTCTTCTTGGATGGAGGGAGGAGCTCTCGAGGGTTCTTGGGCCAAACATCTCCCGGAGCCCCCGCCATTGCTGCTACCGCTAAAGCTGCCCAAGCCTGCCTCTGCGCCAAAGTACCCACCGCCGCTGGCACGGTGTGGCTGGTCCTTTCCATGGCTCGATCACTCGGGAAGTTAAGGGATTTGGAGATTGAAGAGAGTAAGTTTCGGATGCCAAGCACGGTAAAAGTCCTTGGTGAATTCCGATTCCCCTTTTATAGCCTCCTGATAGTTGTTGTGCTTCGATTGCATTCACACTGCAGGTTCGACTTCCATCACTGGCAGGTGGGTCAAGGAAGCAAAACGGTGTGAGTCCACAGTAAATTTCGACCGTTACCTTTTCGAGAGCATAACAGATACTTGTAGAGTAACGGCTCCAGATTAACGGCTCATCACGACGTTTATACTCTGCAACGGTTCTCTTTCTCACGAAGTGTTCACACATCAGTTCTGGTTTGAGGCCATTGTCCGGATGCTTCGGGGTCAGAGGCCCTTTGAATAACTGTAATGTATTCAAACTTCTCTAAGTCTCAGAATATGAAAATATTCCTTGCGTATACTGCTTCCCTACTATACAGGTTAAAATCGGAGAAGCGTATTCGAGGGGCTATTGTTGGGGGAAAATACTTCACCATCAGGACTTAGAGATTAATAGTTCAAGATAACTTATCAGCTTTGGAGCTGATAAGCTTATGCCCGAAGGTGGTGGAGTCATTAAGTCGAAGGGTGCTTCGACTTACAATCCGAAGGAACCCTTCGCAGGATATGAAGCTCCGGTGCAAAACTGCAAGGTTGATAAGATGTTTGGCTTATCTACTTACTCCGGTTATATTTTATCATTTTAACCCTGTTCAGGGTACCGAATAGTTTCCACTATCTCGGTTGTAATTGAGGGGTAAATAGGTCTTTTCCTTAGACTTTTTTGCCTATAAATACCCCCCTTCTTACCCTGTAATAGGCATCGAATACTCAGCTATTCAATACACACATTCGGACTACTTAAGCTATTATCCAATTCGGAGGCTTGAGATAGTTCTTAACACGAATTCATTGTTTGTTAGCTCTTAATCTCAGAGAACCTGTTAGCGTAATCTTTTACGCCAACAAGCACCATTCATGAACATTTGTGGGGATAACGGTCATATCATGGTTAATGACTCTAAGTGGTAACAGCTATACTAACCATACAATTATGGAGTTTAAAAGGGTAGACTAGGTCTTTATGGTGACCATCCGACTGCCTGTAGTCAGGAAGGACTCCCAAATGCTAAACTCGAGAACCCTTGTAATATCGACTACCTGTAGGCTAGTTGATGTTGACTATTGACTAGTTGTCTTAATCTTGTGTCTAGTACCCCTCCTCCACTCGGGCTTCATAAATCCACTCGGGAGGGTACCTGAAATCATATTCCCGACAGCAGCCCCAAGATTTTTGCGATACACAGATGAAGTTGAGTAGTCGGAAAGAGCTTCATAGCTTACTTGCCTTCTATATCTAATCATTATTCGATATTGGAACATCCGATCACTATCGAAAATCCCGATCCACCATTGGAACTTCCGATCAGCCGTGGATAGAAATAGATCTAATATTTTTTCCACCATGTATCTCCATACATGAGGGATCCAGATCGAACACTACGCACATAGGCTCTAATACCACTATTGGGGAATAGGGGATCTACGCCAGCTGGCAAATTCAAAATTTCCGCCCTATGGCCCTAGGCTCATGCACGTGTGAGATCATAGATCGGTACCTTCTAGCACACAACGCGCTAGGTGTAGCGGAATAAGATGTTGGATCAGTGCATCTAGCCTCTCCTCACTTCATCCTTGCCATACTTCGTCGATCCGATCGATGAAGACGACATAGTCGTTCGCATGTAGACGTTCACGAGCATCGCTATTGGAGCAACGCCTCCATGGAGTCCACACGTACAGGGATGGAGTACCTCCCACGGCAGCGTGCTAGCACCGCACGTGAGAGACGAGGATCCTTGACCTCAACATTTGAGATCAAGAAGGGAAGGAGAGAACTCTTGGGTGGCTAGGTCTAATCTAGGCTTATTGCTTGCACCAAGACATCCTCCTCCTTCCTTTATATAGAGCTGAGAGCCCCTAGGTCGTGCTTATCCCGAAACCATAACAGATCCAATATGTTTGCCCACGTCAGAACTTCCGATCCTACATTTTAGGTCTCTTGATACAGTACGACATGTAATAGATCCAATCTGTTATCGCCCTCCTCAAAACTTCCGTTCAGTACAAAATTCCTCCGATTCAGATCGGAACTTCTGGCTTGTCGAAACTTTCGATACCATATCAGAAATTCCAAAGCAACAATTTCTCTCTGTATCGAGACTAGAAATTAATCGGAACTTCTGATACTACCTATCAGAACTTCCGATCCACTGAATTTTCTTGGGCATATCCTTCACACACTGACTAGACTGATGCCTCAAGAGATCGATACGATGCAGCCTTGAAAAACATGGACCTAGTCGATGTGACCGTCGAAGTGGCATGACTCACCTCTTCGTCGGTGATCGAAATGATATAGCCCGGTTTCGAGTACCAAGTCCCGCCGAGATTAACCTTGGGAACCCAAGAGTGACGATGTGCCAAAAGAGTAATTTGTTGTGGTTGAATGTATGCGTGTGTTAAACCTAGCTAATTAGATACATATTTATAATCCAGAGACTTGTCCTCCAAGTAATCTACGTTGTAAACGATTCTGGATTATCTTTATCTTTTCTCACCTTTATCGGCTCCTTTATATCCATCCATGTTGTAACAATATGGATGGGCTTATTTTACCACCTTTTACAGGGCTCCTTTGACTTCTATTGACCATGCGACATCTTTAGTGGGCCTAAGCTTTACCAAATCTTGACGTCAACAGTAGGTAAAAGGGGGAGCCTGTGCTACGATCGAATGGTTATCTCAAAATATGAGACAAAGACAAAGGGTTTTTAGAAAGGTTCGGGCCTTCCGGAGGATAATAGCCCTACTCTTGTGCATGTATGATTGAGAGAAAGGGGCTCTCTCTTGAGAATATGAGAACATGTGTTTGGAAAAAGACATAGGATCAATCTGTCAATGTGAGATGATCCTCCCCTCATAGGATCTCCCCCGGTCCCTTTATATGAGAGGGATCGGGGATTTACAAATGGTGACTTGTTGGTGCTATTAATGACCAATTATATGGGGGTTACAAATCATGAGTGATGAGCACCATTCATGAACATTTGTGAGGATAACGGTCATATTCCCGACAGCAGCCCCAAGATTTTTGCGATACACATACATTTTGACTTTCAAATGATGTGATGCTTTGTCTTTCATGAACATGCAGTGTGCCCAATCACTTGTAATTAATTTCAAACCGTTCAGTATAGCTTAGGTCCATAGCGCAAGGAAACTTAGGACACATGCACAATGTTTGAACCATTAGCATCACAAGTTGTTGGAAATAACATTTGAATAGATTGGGAAAACAATGAAAATAAAAGTCCAAGCCCCCGAGTGGGTGAAAGGATCAACAATAAACAAGTAATAGTGGATCATGAGCTTTTGGTTGGAGTGATAAAGAACCAACAATAACCCTGTCAGAGCAGATCATGAGCGGTAAGTTAGAGTGATAATGAATCAACAATAACCCAGTCAGAGTGGATCATGAGCTCTAGGTTAGAGTGATAAAGATGCAAGCACTCGGGTTCAAGGAGAAATATGAAGGCAAATTAAATTAGAAAGATTGAACATCTTTATTAATCCAAAAACAAGAACTTATCTTATTAATCACCAACAAAGGTCAAGCTTCCAAAGATGATCATGGCACCAACGGGAACCTGATTGTTGATCTTGCTAACATCAGCCATCAAATCAATTGAAAAACATAAGGCGCTCCCCTACCTGGCGCGCTAGCTGTCGTTGCATCAGAACAACAATAGCCTACGGGGGTACCCGCAGTGTGATTTATGTAGGTAGAAGAGGGAGCTTGTGCTACGATCGTATGGTTATCTCAAAATATGAGACAAAGACAAAGAGTTTTTAGACAGGTTCGGGTCACTCGGAGGATAATATCCCTACTCCTGCGCGTGTATGATTGAGAAAGGGGCTATATCTTGAGAATATGAGAAGTGTGTTTGGAAAAAGATGTAGGATAGATCTCTTAATGTGAGATGATCCTCCCCTCACAGGCTCTCCCCCTGTCCCTTTATATGAGAGGGATCGGGGGGTTACAAATGATGACTTATTGGTCCTATTCATGACCAATTATAACGGGGTTTACAAATCATGAGTGATGAGCCCCATTCATGACCAATTATTAGGATAACGGTCATATCATGGTTAATGACTTCAAGTGGTAATGGTTATACTAATCATACAATTATAGAGTTTAAAAGGGTAGACTAGGTCTTGATGGCGACCATCCAACTGCGACAGTCGGGAAGGACTCCCAAATATTGAATTCGGGAACCCTTGGACTGCTGACTATGGCTTGATGTTGACTATTAACTGGTTGTCTTTAATGTTGTGTCTGGTACCCCCTAATGGGAGATTGGTCCCGATCTTCCGCTAGGTAAGGATAACTTGGATTGGTGGAGAATCTCGACGTTGACGATCCAAGGCTCCGGTCCGGCGGATCAAAACCTTGCAATCGCTACACCACCGTCTCCGTCGGTTATCAACCACGCAGGGCGCGATTGACCTCGCCACGAAGGCTAGTTCCTGCAAGCGAATCCAAGAACACAAGCAAGAACAGGAAGAACACAAGTCGAATGCCAAATCACAGATGAACTATGATGAGGAGAGGTTTCACAAACGCTGATGCAGCAGCCAATCGGTCCAATGCAGGAGAAGGATCTAAACACACAAGTGTAGATGCAAACAAAGCAAAACCTAACCCTAAAGATGGTTGTCGTGAGTATATAGAGCGTGGGCAGCCTGTAGGAGGCGCACACGACTCGGACTATGGGCCAACACGGCCTCCAACTCAGTACAAGATCCAACTCGGCCCAATTCTGTCACTTAGGACTGTTTCAGTCACACAGGATGACTCGAGACTCCAAAAGAGGCGAAACCAACGCCAAAAGATCTGTTTTATCCTTAGCTTTCCAAAAAGTCCAAAAACGTGCCAATCGGACTTCGTATGAGAAAGTTATGCCCATTTTGGTGCATGGTGGTTGATGTAGTCCGAACCAGCGAAATCTTGACTTCAAATCATCCGTGCGACTCCGTCTTCAACTCCAACTCTCCTATTCCGTCTCCCATGTTCCTAAGCAATAAAATATCACTAGTATTCAGTAGCATCCCACCCAAACAAATATTAACATAGTTGCTAAGGAAAGAATTAACCTCATGGTTCAAGCGACGGGCACGGGCGCGTGTGATTGGTCCTTGTAATTGAATTGTAGGTTGATGGTGCATGTGTGTATCATGGTGGTGCATGTGTGTATCATGTGAAGTGATGTCCTGGTGCATGTGTGTATCATGGTGGTGCATGTGTGTATCATGTGAAATGATGTCCTCATCATCCTCCCCCTCTTGAATTGGAGTCGTCCTCGACTCAAGCTCATCATCATCTCCCAAATAGGGCTTTAAATCTGAAATGTTAAATGTGGGACTAACCCCAAAAGCTGCAAGCAACTCAAGTTTATATGCATTATCATTTATCTTCTCAAGCACACGGAAAGGTCCATCAGCACGGGGCATCAATTTAGACTTTCTCAAATCAAGAAAATGATCCTTGCGCAAGTGCAACCAAACAAGATCACCCGGTGCAAATGTTATCTCTTTTCTACCCTTACTACCATAAGCACGATATTTCTCATTCATTTTCTCTATGTTTGCTTTAGTAGTTTCATGCATCTTAAGCAATAATTCAGCACGTGTAGTAGCATCAAAATTCAATTTTTCAGATGGTGGCAATGGTAGAAAATCAATAGGAGCACGCGGATTAAAGTCATAGACCACTTGAAACGGACTTACCTTAGTAGTGGAGTGTACTGGCCTATTATATGCAAACTCAATATGAGGTAGACACTCTTCCCAGAGCTTCAAGTTGGTCTTCAAAACAGCCCTCAACATGGTGGACAACGTACGGTTGACGACCTCCGTTTGCCCATCCGTTTGGGGGTGACAAGTAGTAGAAAACAGCAGCTTTGTCCCCAACTTATGCCACAACGTCCGCCAAAAATGACTTAAGAATTTAGCATCACGATCTGAAACGATGGTATTGGGATCTCCATGCAAGCGTACGACCTCTCTGAAAAACAAATCAGCAACATTGGTAGCGTCGTCGCTCTTGTGACAAGGTATAAAATGCGCCATTTTAGAGAACCGATCTACCACCACAAAAATATTATCCCTCCCCCTCTTAGTTCTAGGTAATCCTAACACAAAATCCATAGAAATATCCTCCCAAGGTACACTAGGAATGGGCAGAGGCATATAAAGACCATGTGGGTTTAGACGGGACTTAGCTTTATTGCAAGTAGTGCATCGTGCCACATAGCGCTCAACATCTCGTCTCATCCTAGGCCAATAGAAGTGTGTGGAAAGCACATCTTCAGTTTTCTTTGATCCAAAATGACCCATCAAACCACCACCATGTGCTTCCTGTAATAACAACAAGCGAAGAGAGCTAGCTGGCACACATAACTTGTTAGCACGAAAAAGATATCCATTATTCAGCACATATTTGTTCCAAGCACGGTCATCTGTACAGTTTGCAAAAGCATGTTTGAAGTCCAAATCAGTAGCATACATGTCCTTCAATGTTTCTAAACCAAAAATCTTATAATCAAGTTGAGAAAGCAATGTATAACGTCTAGATAAAGCATCGGCAATCACATTATCTTTACCTTTCTTATGCTTAATGATATATGGAAAAGTCTCAATGAATTCTACCCATTTAGCATGTCGTTTATTTAGATTTGCTTGACTACGTATATGCTTCAATGCTTCGTGATCCGAATGAATAATAAACTCCATAGGCAAAAGGTAATGTTGCCAAGTTTCAAGCACACGCACTAAGGCATATAATTCCTTATCATAGGTAGAATAATTCAACTGTGGACCATGTAATTTCTCACTAAAATAGGCCACGGGTCTACCTCCTTGTAGCAACACACCTCCTATTCCAAAACCACTAGCATCACATTCTAACTCAAAAGTCTTACTGAAGTCGGGTAGCTGAAGTAGAGGTGCATGTGTAAGGCGATCCTTGAGTGTGGCAAAAGCTTGTTCTTGTGCTGGTTCCCAAGTAAAAGTAACTCCCTTCTTGGTCAACTCATGCAAAGGACCGGCTATGGTGCTGAAATCTTTCACAAAACGCCGGTAGAAACCTGCAAGACCAAGAAAACTACGTACCTGTGTGATAGTTTGGGGTTGCGGCCAGCTGTTGTTTGCTTCTACCTTTGCCGCGTCAACCTCAATGCCCTGTGAAGTGACAACATATCCAAGAAACACAACTTGATCCGTGCAAAAGGTGCACTTCTCAAGGTTACCAAACAATCTAGCCTCACGTAGGACAGAAAACACAACACGTAGGTGTTCAACATGTTCAGTGAGAGACTTGCTGTAAATCAAGATATCATCAAAGTATACTACCACAAAGCGTCCTATAAAGTGACGTAGGACTTCATTCATCAAGCGCATGAAGGTACTAGGTGCATTAGTAAGTCCAAAAGGCATGACAAGCCACTCATATAATCCAAACTTGGTTTTAAAAGCAGTTTTCCATTCATCACCTAGTTTCATGCGAATTTGGTGGTAGCCACTACGGAGATCGATCTTAGTAAAGATAATGGCACCACTAAGCTCATCAAGCATGTCATCCAATCTAGGAATAGGGTGTCGATATCGAATGGTGATATTATTAATAGCACGACAATCAACACACATGCGCCAACTACCATCTTTCTTAGGCACCAAAAGAACGGGTACTGCACAAGGACTAAGGCTTTCACGGACGTACCCATGATCAAGAAGGTCCTATACTTGGCGCTGAATTTCTTTGTCTCCTCTGGATTGGTACGGTACGCTGCACGATTAGGAAGAGACGCTCCCGGGATCAAATCAATTTGGTGCTCGATACCGCGTATCGGTGGCAGCCCGGGTGGTATCTCAGCAGGAAAAACATCGTTAAACTCCTGCAGAAGGTCAGTGACTGCAACAGGAACAGAGCTAGGAATGTTCGTAAGTGAAAACAGCACGTTCGTGCAAATCAAGCCATATATCATGGGAGTATCATCACAAATTTCAGCAAGGTCAGTTTTAGTTGCAAGCATGACATGTCCTTTCAGATTAATAACTTGTGATGAAGAAGGAGAAGCAACTTTATCTTTCTGTTGCCTCGAAAGCATTTTAGCTACTTGCTGATTTTCAGAAGGTTGTTTGCTCCTTTGTGCGTCCTTAGCATGTTTTTCTTGTTCAAATTTCACAATTTCAGCAGGAATCATAGGACGCAATGTGTGTGTAGCATCAGTATCATACTCCCAAGGTCTACCAAGTAACAGAGAACATGCTTGCATTGGTACTACATCAAAATCAGCAACTCCGAAGTATGTACCAATGGAAAATCTGATGTGAGCAGTTTGTGTTACCTTGACCTTACCGCTATTGTTGAACTATTGCACGTGGTAAGGGTGTGGATGTGCACGTGTGGGAAGTTGAAGCTTAGTTACCATGTCATGGCTCACCAAATTGATGCAACTACCGCTGTCGATGATGACACGTACACGGCGGTCATTGATGATGAAGAAGGTCTGAAACAGATTGTTCCGTTGTGCCCGGTCGTCCTGGTCCATGTGAGTGCTCAAAACACGTTGTACAATAAGTGCTTCATGGTCAGCAGAGGCATCCGGTACAAAAACAACATCATCGTCGGAAGCATCGTAATCTCCTGCAATGTTAGCAGCAAGTGCATATTCATCATCAACATCACTAGCACTTACATAGCATCCATCTTCCGTAGCAATATAAGACCGTTGACTAGGGCAGTCCTTCATAATTTGGCCGAATCCTTTGCATCGGTGACACTGGATCGCTGCAGAACGTGCAGTAGAGGCCGCCGAGGAGGTAGGCTTGGCTGGCGCCTTGGATGCTGCAGCTTTGGAGCTCTCAGCCTGGGCTGTAGATGCAGAAGGTGCTGATGTAGCCGCTGGTCGAGAAGGTGGTGGTGGTCGCTACTGCTGCCCACTTGCGCGTGATGTAGCACCACCAATGTTGGTCCTCATGCTGCGTTGTGGTTGTTGGCGACCCTGCAATTCTTTTTCTGTTAGTATAGCAAGGTGGAAAAGACTAGTGATAGTATTGTATTCTTTATAATCAATGATATCCTGAATTTCACGTCTTAAACCACCATAAAAACGGGCCATTTTATCCTCATTGTCCTCCTCAATTTTAGCACGCATGCAACCTATTTGCAACTCCTGATAATACTCCTCTACCGATTTAGTTCCTTGGTTTAGGCGCTGCAATTTTTTTCTCAAATCATGTTTATATGAAGGAGGAACCCATCTACCACGCATTTGTCGTTTTAACATACCCCAATTTTGTGGTTCATTGCCAACCTGAACTATTTCAGTCCACCAAAGAAGAGCATATCCAATGAAGTCACTAGTAGCTAAGCGCACGCGATGGATAGCAGGAACCATGTGAGCATTAAATTTTTGTTCAACTGACATCTCCCAATCTAAATATGCATCTGGATCATAGGTGCCAGCAAAATGAGGTACTGAAAATTTTACCTTAGAGTAGGGATCATTGTTCCTGTGGTTGTCATTGTTACCTCGTGGATGGCGGTTGCGGTGGCCGCCCATACCTTGACGATTGAACTGAAAGCGATGACGTGCAGCCTCATCAGGGTCAATGGCATTGTTCCCGGCATCGGATAGGTCGTCTTCCTCCTCAACATGGTAGTCTTCCTCCTCAACATGGTCGTCGTCGGCTTGTGCAGCAGGCAAACATGTTTCCAGGGCAGTCATCCGGTCCACTAGGTCAGCCACAGTACGTGCGAGACGTTCGATGGAGTGTTGGGTCTGCCGCTGAGACTCTAGTAGAGCACGTCGTGAGACACAGTCGTTAAAATCAGATGGAGGGGTACCGTTGTTATCTGCCATGTTAGTGAAAAGACAAAACAACAAAGAATAATCCTTATGGAAAGCAACTAGGTGGAGTGGTGGGTGTGTGGTGGAGGCAATCCATCAAGTACCTTACCCACGCTTGCAAGTGTTCTTACCACGCCGCAGTGAGGTCACCGGCCTACAGGTGAAGAACCAAGTGGAGGGAGGTGGGCGATTGCAAGATGTGAACCTGTCCTGACCAAGAGAAGATGTAGCTTGGAAGGCAAAGTAAGTAGCAAGGAATAGCGATAGTAATAACAGTTAAACCAAGTTCAATAAGTGTTCCCTAGTACTCGTCAAAATTGCTGGTATAAGTGCTCCCAAGGTGAAATTCAAGCAATAGAGGGAAACTATGTGCCCCAAAACTCAAGTGGAGACAGAACAAGGTAGCAAACGACAGGACCGGTTCTCTTTTGCTTCGCTACTTCTCGTTACTTTTTTCTTTTTTTCTTTTTTTTCACAAGAGATGCAACCACAGAAATTGGCACCTGCAACTGAGGTGGGATGTGGTTCACAGAAATTCAACAAGTTCTCTGAACGGCGTGCAAAAAACTTTGACCAATTTTTTTCTTTATCTTCCTGATTTTTTTTGGCGATTCTAATGAATGCTAACAGGGGGAACCATTTGGAGAGGGTCGGCTCCAAATTGGGTCAAGAAGATGCTCAAAAAATTTCAGATTTTCTGCCAAACGAGCGAAAAGTTATGCCTGTTTTACCGAAGGGGGTCACAAGGACTCGATGTGGAAACCGACTAGGGTTGTGGAGGGAGGGTTTCGGGTGGGGAATTTTTTTGAGACACGAGATCAACTACTACTCAAACGACACAAAGGGATGATTAAACCAGCAACAAGACTCGGTCAAGAACACAAACTCAACAAAGCTAAAAACTGAAATTAAAATCGCGAGGCACAAAGGGGTTCTCGGTGGGGGATTTTTTTGTGAGGGTTTTCTGGAGTCTAGGTAAAAATAAAAGAAGATCGAGATTACCTAACGGAAAATCTGAGCTCTGATACCAACTAATGGGAGATTGGTCCCGATCTTCCGCTAGGTAAGGATAACTTGGATTGGTGGAGAATCTCGACGTTGACGATCCAAGGCTCCGGTCCGGCGGATCAAAACCTTGCAATCGCTACACCACCGTCTCCGTCGGTTATCAACCACGCAGGGCGCGATTGACCTCGCCACGAAGGCTAGTTCCTGCAAGCGAACCCAAGAACACAAGCAAGAACAGGAAGAACACAAGTCGAATGCCAAATCACAGATGAACTATGATGAGGAGAGGTTTCACAAACGCTGATGCAGCAGCCAATCAGTCCGGTGCAGGAGCGGGATCTAAACACACAAGTGTAGATGCAAACAAAGCAAAACCTAACCCTAAAGACGGTTATCGTGAGTATATAGAGCGTGGGCAGCCTGTAGGAGGCGCACACGACTCGGACTATGGGCCAACACGGCCTCCAACTCAGTACAAGATCCAACTCAGCCCAATTCTGTCACGCAGGACTGTTTCAGTCACACAAGACGACTCGAAACTCCAAAAGAGGCGAAACCAACGCCAAAAGATCCGATTTCTCCTTAGCTTTCCAAAAAGTCCAAGAATGTGCCAATCGGACTTCGTATGAGAAAGTTATGCCCATTTTGGTGCATGGTGGTTGATGTAGTCCGAACCAGCGAAATCTTGACTTCAAATCATCCGTGCGACTCCGTCTTCAACTCCAACTCTCCTATTCCGTCTCCCATGTTCCTAAGCAACAAAATATCACTAGTATTCAGTAGCATCCCATCCAAACAAATATTAACATAGTTGCTAAGGAAAGAATTAACCTCATGGTTCAAGCGACAGGCACGGACGCGTGTGATTGGTCCTTGTAATTGAATTTTAGGTTGATGGTGCATGTGTGTATCATGGTGGTGCATGTGTGTATCATGTGAAGTGATGTCCTGGTGCATGTGTGTATCATGGTGGTGCATGTGTGTATCATGTGAAATGATGTCCTCATCACCCCCTCCTCAACTCGGGAGGGTACCCGGGATCATATTCTCGACAATTAGGAAATTGAAATCTTGACGATTATGGTAACTGAATTCGATTATTGGGCATGTGTATCTCTTAGGGTTTTTAGCTTATAAATAGAGGGGTTCTCTTTTCATTTGTATGCGGTTGAATCTCAGTAATAAATAAAGTTTGGATTTTCCTCTATATACTATGTCTCTGTTCTTTGTCTCGAAGTTCTGGACTATACACGGTAGCTGTTGGACCGAAAAGGCAATCAGAGGGGGGTGAATGGGACCTTTAAAAAATTTCTATTCTTTACCACTGACTTCGAACACACCCTTAGGCGAGTCTAGTTCGGAGGTATCAACCACACTCCAAATAGAGACTTCGCACTAGGCAAAAGTTCAAATCCTGAAGACTTCGCTCACACTCGGACACCCAAAATACTCGAAGACGGGCTTCGCAAGAGCAAACTCCGCACACAGAGGTGCCTTAAGTCAGACTCCACACAACAACACTTTCTTCGAAGTATATCCCCTCAGAGGACTTCGTCCAGATGCTTCACACTAGTAACTGGTACTAGGGTCCGCACTGAGTCAATACTCTGAACTGGACTTAGAAAACTGCACCTCCAAAGAGGTTTGGATAGATCCTAGAGAAACTTTGCTTTTCTTGCATGATACGGGGCAGTACTTCGCTAGTAACCCACGATGATATAAATCTGATATACACAGAGCGAACGTACTCCAAAATAACACAACATAGTCTTCGCCTATGAAGCCATTAAGAAAAGCATTTTTGACATCCATTTGGTAAAGTTTGAATCCACGGGATGCAGTAAATGCAAGCAAAATTTCAATGACCTCAATACGTGCAACAGGTGCAGATGTTTCCCCAAAATCTAACCCTTCAATTTGAGAAAAACCCTCAGCTACAATTCTAGCCTTGTTTCTAACAATGGACACATACTCTCCTTGTTTGTTTTTTAAAATCCATTTAGTTCCAATTAAATGAACATTTGGGGTGGATCAATGTAACAGCCCAAATTTTCAAAGGTAAAAATAAACAGAAAAAATTATTTTTGATTTTCTATAAGACAAAAATGTCCAAATAAATAAAAATCTAGAGAAATAATTCAAATCAGGATCTGAAAAAATTTTATTATGTTCTAAAGACCAAGATATATTTTTGAGAATTTTTAAAAAAATTTAGGACCTTTACTGTTAGCTCAAAATCTATAAACTATTATCTGTAATTATTTTTATTCGGAAATGAATTTTAAATAGTATTGGGATGCACCCTACATTTCTCCCACCTCATGCCAGCCCAACCTATTAGCCCTGAGCCCCTCACTGACATGCGGGTCCCGCTCGTCAGAGCCCCTCATCCCTCTCTCTGCGCGCGCCCGAGTCCTGGCCCACCTGTCGGCGCCGACCGTTGCAGCCTGCCGCCCCGTGCTGCACACTAACAGTGGCCCCCGCCTGTCAGCATCTTCATCTTCCCCGTGCCACTGCCCCTAAATCTCGCCGGCCGAAACCCTAACTCTGCAATCTCCTCGTCGTCGGCCCCCTTACCTTAAATTGGTGCCGAACATTTACTCCCCGTAATCAGGTGATTGTTTCCTCCTATACACAGACGTGTTTAAACCCCGGAATCGCTGTGATCATATATGGAAAGGGCTCGTCGGAGTATGGAAAGTACCCCTTGGCTTTCCATATATGCGGCCTGCCATATTTACTATCTACGCCCCCTATAAAACCCCCCTCGTCCTCCGCGTCTTGGCCACCCCGCGGCACCGGAGTCGTCTCGCTAGAGCACCCACACGCCACATTTTAGCACCACCGCTCTGCTTTGCCTCCAGTCGCCCCTCATTGTCACCAGAGTCTGCCATCTGCCACGCCGTCGACCCCGCTGTGTTCCTCAGAGCATCCCCGACCTCGACACCCCTCCGTCGCCATTAGAGACCAGTGGAGCGTCACCCCGTCATCAACCCAAATGTCTTCAACGCCTCCGCACATCGCCGGCCATGCTCCATCCATCCCGACCCCATCTCTGGTACCAAGGTGACCGCGCTTATCCTCTTTCTGTTTTTGCGCTCATCTTAGTCTCCCGGCGATCTTCGTCACCGTTGTGGCCTTCGCCATCCCCTACCAGTGTCGGAGAAGATGACCGACACAGGTAATTACCCGTGCCATGTCGGATCCACGTGTAGCCATCCGATCAGATTGGGATGGTTAGGATTAAAACCCGCTGGGGTTCAATCTGGGTCATACATCTGATCGAAGGGGTATCGTGCGATCTTAGTCGTCCGTTTTCATTTAAAACCCCTGCCTCGCCCATGTGCGTCCGATTGCGATCCAACGGTGATCCACACTTCGGTCCACAATATAGTGTGCTGGTTCACGGTGGACTCGGTGTACCGTGGACCAGCGACTGTTTTAAAATTAAAATAAATTCTAGAAATTGTTTTAAACTTTAGAAATTCATAACTTCTTCAAATTAACTCCAAATTTGACCATTCAAATTTCAGAAAATTCATATTTTTATTCTCTTCATGTTTATCCAATAAAATTCATTCACCACTACAAATTTTGAGCATATTGAATCTTGTTTTCTTAAATATCGCTAAAACCCATAGGTTATAAATGCATTAGTCAAATTAAAATGCCTTACATTATAATTATTAGATCCTCGACCTTGATGTGCAAACCCATTCCATGCTATTTAGCCTAAACTCCTTGTAACCATAATAGTAATACAATTAGATAGTGTCCAATGTATCGACACAACTGCTATAGGTTAAAAACGAGTCGTAGATACTTGAATTCTACTATATGACCCTGTTATTTCTCTCATCCCTGGAATTCTATTGGTTATGGAGTTTTGGTTTAGTATGTTAGCATGGTGGGTTCCGGGTGCAACCGAGGGCATTGGTTAGTCGCACCTAGGGCACTATAAGGACCGGTCTACGTGATCCGTTGTAATACACTTCCGTACTAACCACAAGTCTAGTGGGTAAGTCCTAACTGGAGGTATGGGACGTTCTAACTTGAGGCACCATTTGGAGAGGGGCTAGTAGCACCTGCGGGTGACTTGTACCGAGGAGGCACAAAAGGGGGCGTGGCATTTGTCCAGTGCGATGGCGCGCCGGTGAAACCTAGAGTGGGTGTTATTGGGTTGGAGCGCCTCATGCTAAAGGTTTTGGCATGAGTTCCCGTGGTATGGGTCATCTCGATACACTATGGTGTGCAGGGATGAGTGTGTGCATTGTGGGTACAGTAGTACACCTCTGATCAGAGTTTAAATCTTTTTGAAAAGTCGAGCCCGCGGTCAAGGGCAGGTTGTGTGACATCCCATAGTTAGTTTATATTTGTGAGTGTTGCATGATGGAGTGGCATGTAAGGACTATTGAGCGAGGAGGGCTCACTGTACTCCTCGAGTTAGAGGATGTTGCATTATTCATGATTTATTATTCTGTACAAATAAACTTGACACACATTAAATGTTGTAATCTAAAAATGTACTTTCCCGCACTTTAAATCATTACCCCCTTTGTTATTATCCTGCATTATTATTGTATTCTCGGTGACTTGTTGAGAACTTTTGTACTCATACCTGTTGAAAACCCCTTCAGAGGCTACGTATTATGATGAGGATGGTCTGGAGTAGCGACCCAGTCAAGGATGCGAGACTAGCGAAGATGTTCATCTAGAAGTTTTCTTTTATTAGTTTCTTTTATTTTTACCCTTGTGTAATAATGTGGTCTACGAACCACGAATGGTTGTCGTATGTACGATGTCGTGTGATGAACATCTTGTTGTTATTGTTTTTCTTTGGAAATTCACTAAAGTCTGGAATTTTTAAATTTCGGGCGTTCCAAAGAACCCAAACTTGGTTTCTCTCAAAATTCTCAAGCTCTTCATGCATGACATTGATCCAACTAGAATCAGATAAAGCATGACTCACATCTAAGGGCTCAAAGGAAGCAACAAATGCAGAATCAACAAAGTGAGCCTGAGAGCATGTTACCCTTTGATCTAGCTCACCGATGATTTGCTCTAGAGGGTACATCCTTTGAATGTGATGTGGAGCTTCATGTTGGAATGCACTCTCCCCCTCAACTCTTGTCGAGGAGTGCTCAAAATTTTCTGAAGTTGAAGTAGATGCTTCGGGCCTCTTGCTGAAGTAGTGGAAGTCGGGTCCACTTTGGGGGTCGATGTCGAGGGAAGTAGGGGTTTATCTTCCAGTACTTTGGAATCATCTTCTTCAAAAATGGTCTCCTCCATATCCTCTTCACTGGCAATCTCAAAAGAAGAACTAACACATGTGGTTGATTCATCAAAGGTCACATTACATGACTCGATGATAGTGTTAGTGTCTAAATTAAAAACCTGATATGAATGACCATGAGTGGTATAACCCAAAAAGATCCCATCAGAAGATCGCGACTCAAATTTATCCAAATTACCATGTTTTAGAATAAAGCACTAACAACCAAATACTCGAAAGTGAGTAACCTTGGGCTTTTTCCCAAAATGTAGTTCATAAGAGGTCAAATTCAAAATTGAGCGCAATAAAATTCGGTTTGATATGTAACATGCAGTGTTTATGGTCTCAGCCCAAAATCTTCTAGGAGTCATGTGCTTGTCGAGCATTGTCCTAGCCATCTCAATCAAAGTGCAGTTCTTTCTCTCAACAACTCCATTCTATTGAGAAACCCGTGGAGCAGAATATTGATGTTCTATGCCATGCTCCATGCAAAAGTCATCAAAGAGATTATTCTTGAACTCGGTGCCATTATCGCTTCGAATGAATTTTAATGCACTAAGGAGTTCTATAAGTAGTATCAAAGCTAAGCTCCGAAAGTGTGAAAACACTTCATCCTTGCTCGTAAGAAAATAGACTCAAGAATAATGGGAAAAGTCATCCACCATGACAAGGACATACCATTTGCCACCTAAAGAGTTATCCTAGGAAGGACCAACAGTGTCCATATAGAGAAGTTTTCTGGGTTGTTCGGTCATCACCACATTAATGGGTGAATGAGAGGTAGCAACTATCTTTACATGTCAACAAGGAGCATAGACAAGATTTTTCTCAAATTTGAGCTTTGGCAATCCTCAGATCAAACCTAGGGTACTCAAGCGAGCGAGCAAGTCAAAGCTCATATGCCCTAGTCTCCTACGCCACATCTAGAGCTTAGAAGATGGTTGAGCAACTAATTAATGAGAAGAACCATATGACCCAAAAAAGTCGGCTCTAAAAACCCTCTTGATTCTTAGAATCTTACAAATCAAACCACAAACTGGATTTGAGGAGCCATGTTGAAAATCATGGACCTCATGGATCCAGAAGTGATGAGTGATTGTCAACGAAAGTCAAAGAGAGGAGATGAAGAGGAGAAGAGACCTGTCGTGTCTTGACCGCGTGTGACTCAGGTACACGGGCGGCGAGTGACTACCGGGAAGAGGGGTCGTGGAGTCGGGCTGGCTCAATCTAGGTACATGGACTAGGAATAGCAGGGGATCTTCTGGTCTGTTGACCGGGTTTTACTCAGGTAAACGGGCGGCGAGCGATTGTCAGTCTGAGGAAACCACGAAATCGGCTCAACCCAATACAGGTACCTGGTACAAAGATAGTGGACGCTTTGTCAGTTTCGGCGCAAAACCGACACACCCAATCTGAAGCGTTGATCGGAGATCTGGCAGTCTTGAAGTGAAGTCGTAGCTGCTACGAAAGCTCTGCGTCAGGACAAGCTATCTTTAGATAGTATTTTACTATTTTGCCTATTGGGCCCACAGTTTTATTTTTGCGTCTATGTGTAATTTACCCTAGGGGTATTTGTGTCATTTCCAGTTTTTGAACTACCTATAAAAGGCCATGTATACCCTAGGGTTTCACCAACTCACTTGAATTGAAAATCTTAGTTCACTTTTTCTAGAAGCTTTCCCCAACCGCCACTGTTCTTCAACTGTTCTTAGCATTATCGATGATTTTGTTTCTGTGGTCGGTTTGGCAAGAGACCATACATCATCTAGGTGCTCCAGCTAAATCTTGTCGCACCGCTTGGTTCTTGTTCTGGCCTACTCGAGGGGCCCACTACCAAGGCCTATGGTTTCTTCGTCACGCATCAAGCCAGCCATCGCCAAGCCTCAATCGCATTGCTAGGGAGGAGCACTACTTCAGGGACGCGCTAGCTGTGCTTGAATCGGAGCAGCCGGTTTTATAGTTCTTTGGAAAACCGGACTCGATTCCACGACGTTGGTTTTCTTGGGAGCCGCTGAAGCTACTGGATGCCACGTGCGAGCGGGCGGCAAGAGCACGTGGCCCCGGTGGAAGGCCACTAGGCGGTGCGAGGCGCGGGCGTAGGTGGCCAATTGGGGCGTAGGTGCTAAAGCTTCGCCCTTGACGGTAGACGAGAGGAGACAGAGGCACAGGGGCCACCTACCTACGGCGTGTAGAGCAGGCAAAATATTCTTGAAGAATAGTAAAATTTACTCATCTCGATTCTCGTGCACTGCAGCTTTTATTTCTGAATATTTTGGGATAGATTAATTAACTGCAAGTACATTTTATTTACCATATTTATTTGGTCTAGATTAAATGCGTTGAATATTGTGCTTACACATATTTGTGAACTGGCCGTAATTTTTGAGATGTTCTGCATATGCTTGATGGATCATCTGTGATTTGGTGAAATTTTTTTAGAGATGACATTTGTACTGTGAACAATCTTAATATGTATTTAAGCATTGTGTTGGTGTTTTTTAGATTAGGACATCGGTTGTTTTTAGGATAGATTATTTTCAGAGCTTATGATTTCTTAGACTGTCTCAGCACACCATATCTGATAGGAGGGTGATAGCACTGGTTTAATCTGTGGTAACTTTATGAAAATTGATTTGTTGTTGTTGGTTGTCTTTTGAGGAGTGTTGGGTGTTAAGGGTAGGCCATCGATTCGAATAAATTTATTGAGGCGCCCATTCACCCCACTCGGGTCGCTATTCTCGGTCCTACATGACTGAGTACTTGTAAAGTATCACGTATGAAACGCACTTCCAAGCCCTCATCAAGTAACTGAGATATAGAAAACAAATTGTACCTCAAATGTTCAACCAAGGCAACATCTTTGAGAGTGAAGTTCTCATTGATTCTTACCACACCTTTACCTTTCACTTTGCTTCTTCGGTTGTTCCCGAAGGTGATGTACTCTTTTTGCTTAGTTGAGGTGAGGCTATAGAACCATGATGTGTTCCCGATCATATGGTGCGAACAACCAGAATCCATGATCCACTTGTTCTCCAAGCCTTCATCTGCTGCCTACACAAAGCGAGAAAATCTCGAGTGCTCAGTGCTGGGGTGAGAACAATATCATCTAGGAATCCAGCAGTGAGAGACTTGAGGTGCAAACAAAATAGTAGTATATTGTCTACGCACGGGATATGAATCATGATAAAAAGTGCGAGGTCTACCAAAGAGCGAGAGTGATAAATACGACGAGGTCTCCCAACCTGTCGAGGACCAAAACCACTAACACGTGGTCTAGCACTATATGAGTCATGGTGTATACCACGATGGGCAAAACCTCTCATGGGAGCATGAGGAGCCTAAACAAAAGCAGGACGAGAGTGATAAACAGACTCATGTATACCTAAAGATAGGTGATACATGCCCTGAAAGCTCATCTCCTAAGAGCGTCGCTCATCCTTGATGCGACGAAAAAACTCTCTTGAGAGTTGGATCATGAGTCTTGGGAGCAATCCTCACATGCTCTCTTGGTTTCTGCTGAGGGGATTTCTTTGGTGGAGGAGGTGTTTTCTTGGTAGGTTGGATGAGTTTCTTGGCCTTTGGTGGAGTGTCTAAATGGGTTCTCTCTTTCTCAAGGGTAGTGGGTGGAGTGAATACAATTTTGCCCTTAGAATCTGAAGTGGTTCTTTCAAAACCCAACCCTAAAGCTAACTCTGCCCTGTCAGCACACATCTTGATTTTGGCCAAGAGAAAATTTTATCTTATCCTTCTCTTCAGTGCATTTATCCACTATAGAGAGAAGGTAATCATTCTCAGTCATGATTTTTTCTACTTGCTCTCTAACAAAGCTAAGTTTGTCCTTTAGAATAGTGCTGGTGGAACAAGCAGGCTGCATATTCTTAGAACTCTCAACACTCTCTAGTCTAGATTTTAATTCCTTCACATGCTTGTATCTCAAATTAATGTTTTCAATAAGTAATGGACAATTTAAACATGCATCAAAAGTAGCAGTCCTAGACTCCACCTCAGTGAGCTGTCTCTCTGCAATCTCAAGCTTATCGATAGCTTGAGTGTGCATAGAACGAAGCTCGGCAAGCTCACTCATGACTATAATGCAAGACTCACATTCAGCATTATCAGACTTAGATCTAAGCATGGCAAGTTCAGTGGAAGTAGTTTCAAGTCTAAGTTCTTTTCGTTCTCTAGCAGCTTTCACAAGTAATCTATCCTAACCAACTAAAGTATCATTCAATTCATCAATTTTAACTAGAAGGTGGTCATGAGATAAGGTTACCTCTGATAAGTCTAGCTCATCATCGCTGCTAATGTTGTCGGCCATAAAGCAAAGGTCAGTGAAGTCTTTCACCTTCTTCTCCTCTGTCTTTAGAGGCTCCTCCTCATTAGAGTTGGGATCCTTACTTGACGATGTGTCAATGTCACTGAGGGCCGCCATCTTGTTGCGCTTACCCTTAGAAAAAGGTTTCTTATCTCTCTTTTGGTGTTTGTGGGCACTCTCCTTCTCTGTTTGAGCCTAGGGCAATCAACCTTAATGTGAGATATGTCACCACACTCAAAATACCCACGAGAGCCACCTTTCCGCTGATCTCGTCTATCATTGTATAAACGAGTGAACTTCTTGACAATGAGAGCAAGCTCTCTATCATCTAGAGTGTCCACCTTCTCTTTTGTGACAAAGACCAGGGAGGACAAAGCAAAACCTCCTATGAGGGCGCAAGTACCAGATATACTTGGTTCTACAAGAGTGCCACTGCTAGAGCCATAAACTAGTGTCATGGACTGAGGAAAAGAGTTTATGTGCCCTACAAGAGATGCATTGGCAATCTCTATGGACTTCAGCTTGCTAAAGAGTTCGTCACAAGTTAATGTATCGTAACTTGTGAACTCCTCAATGCTGGATATCTTCACTTCCCATATGCTACAATCATGAGCATAGAGAAGCTTGATAACCCTCTTGTGATAAGAATAAGCAAGAACACCCATGAAACGATGGTTACTCACTATCGCATCAAAGCGAGAAAACATAGAATCAATAGATTCGCCAAGGCCTTGTACAAATAGCTGATACTATTGATTGTACGTACTTTGGCGCCTGACCTTGATTTGAATTGAGTCATCATCAAAAATAGTGAGTGTAGACCAAATTTCCCTAGCAGTCTTAAGGTGTTGAACCCTGTCAAACTCATTCCTACTCAAGCTAATGAACAATATATTTCAAGCTTTGCAGTTAGAAGTATATTGATCCTTCTCAGCCTGAGTAGTGCGAGTCTTAGGTATGGTGTATTGGGATTCCACAATCTCCTAGATTGCACTTTCTTGGCTTTGAAGATAAGCCTCCATGCACACCTTTTAGTATGCAAAGTCTGTCTCATCGAATAGAGAAATTTTACTAACTCTGTCCATGTCACCAACAGATCACAAAACGGGTTAAGGTAACTGGTGATCTTAACCCACTCTGATACCAATTGTTGGACCGAAAAGGTGACCAGAGGGGGATTGAATAAGAGATTTAAAAAATCATTTCTTTACCACTGACTTCGAACACACTCTTCGATGAGTCTAGTTCGGAGGTATCAACCACACTCCAAACAGAGACTTCGCACATGGAAAAAGTTCAAAGTACAGAAGACTTCGCTCATACCCAGACACCCCAAATACTCGAAGCAGGGCTTCACAAGAGCAGACTCCGCACACGAAGGTGCCTCAAGTCAGACTCCACACAACAACACTTTCTTCGAAGTATATCCCCTTAGAGGACTTCGTCCAGATGGTTCGCACTAGTAATTGATACTAGAGTTTGCACTAAGTCAATACTCTGAACTGGACTTAGAAAACTGCACCTCCAAAGAGGCTTCGATAGATCCTAGAGAAACTTGGCTTTGCTTGCACGATACGGGGCAGTACTTCGCTAGTAACACACGAGGATATAACTCCGATATACACAGAGCAGACGTACTCCAAAACAACACAACACAGTCTTTGCGCACGAGTAAATAAGTGTCCCTTCGTTAGCAAGAATACAGAGTAAACACTCCGGTTTTCACATAATGAAGTGCACTGCAAAAACTCAATCACAAGCAAAGAGAAGAACTCTAAAACAAATTCATGCAGAAATAAATCATAGACATTAATGAAAACTTCAGTGCATGAAAATGGAACACAAAATGCCTTCACAAAAACTAAGCATACATATGAGTATTGTGGCGGCTGGCTCTAGGCTACAATGAGTACAGAAGGTTCTAAAAGTGTTACCCTAGACCTCGGCCTACCTCTCCTTTTATAAGTACACTCAAACATGCGAAGTGACTACAATATCCCTAGGGCTTACAAGTTTTCTGCCACTAGCAGCCACGGGGGTATTACTAGTAGTCCAACTTTATTTGAAGCTCTGTTTTTGTGTCAGCTTTGTAGACTAGAATCTTTGGAGCCTCGTGGCACACGTGATGTGTCGGAGTGACTTCGATAGTAGCCTTCGCTACACCAAAGTCTGTCTCGGATACAGAGTGATGGTTTTAAGCCGAAGTCGTCAAAGCAATTGTCGCCTTCGCACCATCACCTCCGGAGTGAACCACCATAACTTCACAACTTCACTTAGCCCGAATGCCACTCGTCCGTGTACCGGATCCATTCATGGCCGAACTACGTTAGGACATCCAGACTTCGAAGCCCCACCTTCAAAGTACCTCCCTCCGGAGGGTTTCAAACACCACCTTTTAAAATCCCTCCTTCGTCCGAGGTCTCCGCATGAAGTATCTCCTCCTAAGCACACCTTCTTAGTGTCTCAACCTAGAGCACACTCCCGAAGTGTCTTCTTCGGACCATGCCTTCGATGCACCTCAACTTTTGAGACCTTCGCCAAGTATGCTTCCAAGTGCCTCCGTCCGGAGCACAGTTGACAGCCTTGCCTCAACCTTGAGGAATTTGTTTGCCATCCTTCAAAGTGTCTCTTTCCGAAGCACCCCTTCAAAGTGCCTCACCTCTGAATCACCTACACACCATCGACAAGCAAACAAGTATTTCTAACACCCCGAAGCCTCTCTGGGTGAAACCAACCCTTCGGTACTCAATGAACGCCTTCGATGAGCACCATGTTCAAACCAAATTTGATGCACCCTTCGGTGCACAAAGACAAAGTATCGAACCCTTCGAAACAACCTCCGAAGAGTACTCCACCGAGCCCCTTCGGTGAGCACACTCCGTTGCACACTTGTGCACATAGAAAATACCGAACCTCATTCGGTAAAGAACTTCGAACCCTTTCGGAGAGGACCCCTTCGTCCAAAAAAAGCACTGGTCAATCACTCATCATAGACTGAAACTAAGACACATCTCAACTTGGTTTTTCAATAGCAAAATTCCTCAACATGCACAAAGGTTTTGAAATTTCAGGTTGCATGTGTCGAATCTAGGTTTTTTCCACTGAAATGTTTAAAAGAGTGAAATTAGTATTGTGGTTAGGTTCGTTGGGTTGCAAGGAGGCCAAACCCGGTCTATGTTAGATAAAGCCACTTTCTTTGAATGTTTATTCTAAAATGCCATCCTCTTGGTTGACCTTTATTTTTTGCCACCTGAATCACATGTATTTTACTTTCATGCCATTTTAACCGCTAAGCAAGTTAAAATGACAATTTTGTCCTCAAACTAATATGGGAACCTAATTAATCTAGGATATTATTCTTGTTTAAAAGGGCCATATTAACATCTAACATCGTTCCATCTAGAAATTTTCAAAATATATGAACCCTGCTATATTTTATTTATGAATGATATGTAATGTACTTGCTAAATCTATCTTCTACTTGTTTTAACTTCTATTAAGTTATTGGTGTAACTTGGTCATTTTTAATATTGTTTATTAGCTGAAATATAAATAACATAGCTTGCTTTGTAGCTAAAATAGTATGGAAACAAAATAGCTGATTCGAGGAGTAAAAAAGCAAAGTCAGCAAAAATAATGACATTAAAGCAAAGTCAGCAAAAATGATAATATTTGAGAATGAACGTTTAAATAGAGTGACGAATAGTTGAAAGTCACTGATCTAGAGGGCACAGAGGTACCATTCGCTCGGTTGTCCGGCGGCAGACGGCGGCGGGGGTGACAACCAGAAGCAGGGGTCAGGGACAACCAGCACGTACAGGCAACAAATATCGAAGTCGTTTGCTTTTATTTGATTCGATTCGATTCGTTTATGTCAGCATGCACATCCAACTCCTCAAGCGGAATCCTCTCTCTAGAAAGAGTGGAAACCACCTCTGGATTCCTTTCTGCTGCCTCTCACATACATGAAAACAACTAGAGCTAGCTAATCAAGATTGCATTGCCTCTCGTTCAAAGGTTTGCAATGCTCTACAACTCATCCTTCAGATTTGTACCGGAGCTCCTCTCCCCCTTACTCGAAGTTGAGCTCTGACCGTCCTCGGTTTTCGTCGCCGGGCGCGTAAGCTTGAAAGGGATGCTCGCATGCTTCTTGATGAACTTGTACATCTCCACCACCGTACGGTCCCCCTCAAAAACAATCTGCAAAGTTCAACACACAGACATATAAATTAAACTGGTAAATGTCCCTGGCCTAAGATGCACCGCAACACTAGTTTCTCATATGATTATTGACCCTACCAGGAGAGCTGAGCTCCTCTCATAACCTCTTAAACAAAGCTTGTCAGAAATATGCCTAACCATATCTTCAATTTCTAACCTCACCAAATATTACAGGGCATTACTTCAGTGCCATAGGTGCCGGCGATCAAATATGTGCAGGCTTATAAAGGTTGGAATTTTTTAGCAAAAAGCCAAGGACAACCATTTTACCTAGCTGTATGGTGGACCTACAGATAAATGATTTTACCTATAGGGACACGTTCAACAAGATAAATTTTGGTTTTAGCTGACAGGCAACTCCATCAAGCATAAATGATGGCAATGCTGGCAAACCTCTAGGAGAGAGGTGAGAATAATGTAGCTACTACCACCTGAGAGACAGATTACAGTAACAGATGCATCCCTCAAGTAGTGAAACACATATTTGGGTACTTACAGGATCAAAGCTTTTCTTTCCTGCTGGATAAAAGAGGATAGTTGGGAATCCATCAGGCTGTGACAAGAAGCAAATGTTAATTATGTAATATGGAATGACTATATCATAATAAGTGAAAAAAACAAGACTACGCATGCATGCAAGCATTGAAGATTTAAGTTAGATAATCAAATAAAGACATAGCAAACTATGAGCCAGTCTTAAGGTTCAGATTGCAAGGAGAATGGAGGGGAAATGAATTGTTCTAATTAGAAGTCAATTTTCAAATGCTACAGTGCATGTCTTTCATAACAAGAATTGAACAAAAAAAATCAACAGAGGCACTACCACCTCAAATACTATACGCTGATGTACTCATGAGATTGTAGAGCATGAATACATATACATGGTGATAAGTAAATATACATTGATATGCATGTAGCATCAGAAGAAGGATGGATATGTGCCTTTTTGTGCATTATGCCCAGGTGCAATTTCGAATAAAGGAATGGTTGACAAAAACCATCACATGTTTCATAACTAGCATTTGTTCATATCATTTATGCACAAGTTCTTTTGACAGCAATAGCATAGGACAATAAAAAAATTCATTTCATGACTCCAAATTTTACTTTCTAATATCCAGTTCAAATAAAATGAAGTGAAACTGCCAAAACCAACAGGCAGCAAAACAGACCTTTGCACGTGGATGTTCATTGGCAGTGCCATCCATTTTGGCTATTACAAGCGATCCGATGCCACGGAGATGCTTGCCTAACTTGTTGTAGGTAGGCTCCAGTGCCTGACAATGCCCACACCATGGTGCATATATCTGCACCAAACCGCCAACAATGACATGGAGTTATGGACCACACATAACTTCTATTTTCTCGTAATTTATACCCCAGGAAGAACATACCTCCAAAAGGGCATCTTTTGATTCATCCAAAACTATCTGATCAAGGTTTTTTCCAACAACAATTTTGACATCTCCCTCATTCTGTATAGGAACACAAAGAATGTATCATTATAGTATAGTGAATGGAGAAAGGGTGTGCCATATAATTATTGAGACTCACAGAGTCAGGTAGAGGTTCAGACTTGTAGAATGGTGTGAGCTTGTCCTCCAAGAAATTCTCAGCAAATCTCTGCAAGTAAAAAGGACAAGAACAATAAAGGTGTCCAATAACAAAGCCACCAACGAAAAAAATCTTGGATAATGATAGCTGACTCCCACCTCACTAACAGTAGCAGAACTCAATATCATCAATGTCCAAGAAAAGTAATCAGTATGACAGTAACTAGTTAAAAAGACAACCTATATAGCAAACTGCATGGTGCATGCATTGTGAAAAGATGCACATTACACATGTTTGAAGGAAAATGCAGTATTAATTGATAATGCACAGATGCATGCAAGCTTCTCAGGTTACATTAATACAGTTCAAAAAATACATTGCTAAAAATTTAAAAAAAAAACTCAAATGATTGGCAATGACACACAAGCCTGAAAATTAGTAACATAACGAACAAATTATTAGAACTACTTTATCACACTTGTATGTTTTTCTACATCTAAAGCAGGCACAATATGCATGGGCATATGTCAGCAGTTACCTTAATATTCTCTACCGACATTTCACCATCAAGGAAAAATTTCCTAGCATCTTCGTTCCCAGTGTAAGCAAGAACCTACAAAGTCGTACATACAAAGGAAAAAAATAACACAGACACATTAAATGGAGGGTAAACTGTAGCATCCAATTTCAATGCAAGAAACAGCTATACAGACAAAAGTAACAAAGAACACGAGGCATTACTGTGGTCTCTTGTCCAGTAATACCAAAGTAATTGGAAACTGGTTCACCTACTTCCTCATTGTCCCGCTCCACAAAGACAAATAAAAGCTGCACTTGAGTCACACAAACATCATCAGTGGTAGTAGAGAAAATGAACACATCAGTAAATAAATGTGAGGGGAAATCAATATGTTGCATACAAAATTTGAGTAAGCAAAATAAGTTTGCTGAAAACTTGATGAATCAAAAGAAATAACTACCTTCCCCTTGAATGATTTTGCTGCTTCCTTAAAGGTGGGCAGAATTTTCGATGATTCATTTGCAACAACAAATAGTAAAATCTGGTAGGAAAAATAAAACTTAGCAGCTCAGTAACGTATAAATGGACCAAAAATTTGAAAAAATGTACAGAAGCAATCCCATCGCTGGCAATTAGACATTTAGACATGCCTGCTTCTTGATTGGATTATCAAAAATGGAAGGGGCAGTTTCCTGTGTGAGGGTGATGACCAAAGGAAGCTTGTTTGCAGATACAAACTCGGCAATGGCAGATGCTTTGAACTGCCCATCTGCATGATAGAGTATATTATATCCAACAACCAAGTCCCGCATAAACAATAGAAATAAGGCGATGCTTAAAGTGATCTCAGACTTAGAGAGAACGGTACCATAGAAGGTCAACTTCTCCTCATCTTCTTTCTTCAGCATGACTAGGGAAGGGCGATTGGCCGCTGGGTCAATGTGAAAAAGCTTAGCAACATCAGGATCGGAAGTTTGGTAAAAGTTAACAGCATCTTCCAGCCTCGAAGCAGCAGCAATCTCATTACTGTGAGCACCCTGTAGCATTTGAAAAGAGGGTGACCGCACAATTTAGTGTAATTTGAAAGGGGAAAGAGTAGGGTGTGCATTCGGCTTGACTTGAGTGCAGAGTGTGCATCTAGGCACCTACCGATAGGGAGTCGAGGACGGCAAGAACGACCTTGTCCTCCCCGGTGAGTATCTTCTTCGCCTCGTCGACAGTGGTGATGTTGTGCACCCCGGGACCTAGCTTCTTGTTGATCCACGACACGATGGCTTCCCTGGAGCAAAGCGAACACACAAGTCAAGCAAAGAGACCAAAACAGGAGTAGATCAGATGGGCGATTGGATCTGAGGTGACGCACTTGGTTCTGGCGCCGTTGTAGTCCTTGGGAACGCCGTCTATGAAGAAGAGGATGGTGGGGAATCCTTGTACGTCGTACTTCTGGGCGAGATCAGTGTCCTCCGTGGCGTCGACCTTAGCGAGGGCGACTTCGTGGGCGAGGGGGACAAGCTCGGCGGCGGCCGCGGCGTAGTCCGGGGCGAGCGCCTGGCAATGAGCGCACCAGGGGGCGTAGAACTCGACCATGACATGGCGGCGGGCGGCGAGGAAGTCGGAGAAGTTGGCGGTAGAGAGGACGACTACGTGGGCCTCATCAAAGGGCGGCAGGTCGTGGGCCTGGTCCTGGTGGAAGAGGTCGTCATCGTCGTCGTCGGGGGAGCCCTCTTGCAGCCAGCCGTCGGGGTCGTTGGCGGGGATGTCATCGGCGTTGTCAATGAGGTAGTCGAGGTCGTCGTCGGAGGCGTGGAGCGGAGCGGCGAGGAGGAGCAGGAGAGGGAGCAGGAGGAGGAGAGATCGGGAGGTGGCCATGGTGACCGCCTGCGGGAATGGAAGAGACGGGAACGGGAATTAGGAATGGGAATGGGAACGGGAATGGGATCCCCCTCTTTATGAGAGCCGGCCCAGGAGTGAGCCTTTCTGTTTGAAAAGATAAGAAGAAATGGTTTGTTGCGAGTTGCGACCCGCATGAGTCGATGACGCGGCGGGGCGGGGCGGGGCGCGTGAGGCACGAGTGGGTCTGGGCCTTACAACTTGGGTGGGTCGGGCCTTACAACTTGGGTGGGTCGGGCCTTACAACTTGGGTGGGTCGGGCCTTACAACTTGGGTGGGTCGGGCCTTACAACTTGGGTGGGTCGGGCCTTACAACTTGGGTGGGCCGCTCGGCCCGTTTCTCGCCGCCGTCGTCGCGTACGTTTTTTACCCTAAAGAGGAGGAAAAAGAGAGAAGACAAGGGTGAAGCAGGCCAAACAGCTACATGGCCGCCTCCCCGCCGTCTCAGTCTCTCGCCGCCGCCGCCGGCGGCCAGAACCCCCACAAGCGCAGGGCAGGAGGTAAGGGCAAGCCCGGCCACAGCAAGAAGCTGAAGCGCTCCGATGAGCCCGTCCGCCGCAGCAGCAAGCCCAGCGACAAGTTCCTGAAGCTCCTCCGGAAGCGCGCACGCGACTACAACTCCGACGATGATGAGCCCCTCGAGGAGGAGGAGGAGGAGGAGGAGGAGGAGGAGGAGGTCTCCTGCTCCGAGGACGAATCCGCCGCCGGGTTCGCGAGGTTCGAGGAAGGCTGCAGGGCATTCCGAGTCGCCTTCTTGAAGGTCATGGCCAAGAAGCTCCCCGACGACCCACTGGTCCGGTTCCCTCTCATCAATCATCATGACCTCTCTCCCCTGATGCATACCACCGATCCAAATAGTCTTACGCGTCTTCCTTCCGCCACCGTATTAGGGCCCTGTTCTCTCAGCGCACAAGAAATTGGTCGCCGCCAAGTTGGCCGAGGATGCGGGAGACCACAAGCCCAGGGGAGATTCCCGCAAGGAAAAGCGCATGGTACACAATCGCTCGCTAATTCGAATCCCAAAGAGTTCTGTGCTCAACACATTTAGTCTGGTTTAATGCAATTCGTAGGCTGCAGAGAAGGGCCATGTCATTCCCGCAAACCACTTGGACAGCAAAGAGAAGGATCTCATCAAGGTTGCCACCCAAGGGGGTAAATCTTCTCTTTTCGTCTCTGTTGTTTTGCAAATGGAAAAATTGCATTGTTCATTGTAATCATTGTTTGCTAATTGGATGCCTCTCCCTCTTGCATAATTTACATTCCATTGTCTGGCTGATGGTGATTCAGTCGTCAGGTTGTTCAATGCGGTAAGCCCATAGCTTTTCTTATATTCAACGCAAATTGTGCATATAGCTTTTACATCACTGTTTATTGCCCTACTGAACTTCCATTGCATGTACACTGGCGAAACTTTATGGCTTCCTTGATTATCTTGTCATTCATTTTATATATGCACTCAGGATCCAGTAAATTTCCATATCATAGAGCATAGCAAGCTCTCCATGATACAGATGCCTCTCATATTTGTCACTTGACAATCTTTCCATGCATGTTTAGTTTATACTGTCAGTGTTGACTGAAGAAATGGTTTGATTATTGTAAAGTGCCTTTAGTTCTATATTTACCTACTATGACAATGAAAATGTATATACCTTTGAGGTACTCTCAAAGCTTTTACAGTCACTGTTTGATGAACATGTTAAGGGGACTCACTTGTGGGTCTGTGCGTGCATAATTGCATGTGTGTCTTCCCTGTAATCAAAACAAAAAAGTGACCCTTTTATGATTGATAGGCCTTCATTTTTATTCCTTCCAGGTAAGCAAGTCGCAGAATTCTCGGAAAGGTTTGAACCCATCAAGTAGCAAAGATGCCAAAGGTGTGTTTGTTTCCTTTCCATGTAATCTACCTCTATATTTTATAGGAAACTGTTGTAATTTACTTGCCTTCTTGTTTGGACTTTAGACTTTAAAAAACTTTGAATGTGAAAAACTGATCTATTCTACATTTGTGAAAAAAATAAACTTTGAATGGTTTGGGGCAAGTATATGCTGTTTTCTGACTGTACGGTGCAATTTCATACTTTGCATCCTTTCAACTAGCTAGCTTGATAAAAACTGCGAGTGGTGAATCTTTGTACCAAAAAATGGTGGGAGGGACATCGGGTGTAAGAGTAAGACTTCTATCAGCACGAGATGGTTTGAATTTGATCACTTTACTTGTGTGCTGAGTTTTTTTATTCAGCAGTACCATCTTATTAAACTGTCATTCTGCATGCCATATTTGGTTATGTATTTGATGTTGATGTATATTACTGTTTTATTATTGATATCCAAAATATCCTGAACAGTTTGTGTTAATCCTACCAGTATTGGCAAAAGAAAGAAAACAGACCTTCCTCATGGAATTGAACAGATCGTCTAACCAAAGTCAAAAGGATCAGGCTTCTTCCAACTTTTCTGAGGTAGCTATACTAATCCTTTATTTATTAAATAACACTGTTCATTTTAATAATTTATAGACCTGTATTGCTTTGTACCAGTGTTGTATATTCAAATTCAAGTTAGTTGCTCTCAAAGGCATATCTAGTGCAAACTATTGTTGGAAAACAGTATATTAGTTGGTCATGCTAAATTTGACACAAATTATAGTCTCAAATTAATTAACAGAATAATTGTTTTACTAAACACCATGTGGCAACGCACCTTAGAAATTAGCAGGTTACTTGAATGTGACAATACACTGCATTGCCCAAATATATATGGCTATAAGCTGATAGCTGGAGTGCTAGACATATTCTCCATCATGTGATTTAGCATTGAAATTGATATCATCTAGCGAACTTACGGCATTTTTTGTTGTGCACTTGAATCCTTGCTGCTTGTATTGTGGAGTTGAACACATTGTGCCTCCACTTTTTGTCATGTGCACTGACCTATTCGTTTAAGTTGTCATGGTTGTTGTGTCATAAAGTCGAGTCGAGTTGGCCCTCTACCAACTTGGAGACTAATCAGTAATCACGATTAGTCACATATTCATGTTGCTTCTACTACTAGTCTCACCTCCATTTAACTCAGTAATAATGGGCCTAATAGACTAGAGAGGCCCAATTTGCTCCCAAGCAGCTCATTGTTGCTGCCATTGCTCCAATGTGTCTTCTTCCACCAAGTGACTCATGGCCTTCAAGCCATTTGCTCCAGCTGATTTTCGACTAATCCATGACTAGCTGTGATTAGTTGTTGGTCCTTATAACAGTGGTTGTGTTCACGACTAGTTGCATGACTTGGTGACAGTGGTTGTGGTACTAAGGTGGATCTTGTGGTAAACTTAAGAGGCAGAACAGGTCATTTATGCTTTTCTTTACAGTTGGAGGGATTGGTAGTAGGGAATGGGAATTTGTGACTGTTGGTTTCCCTGTTTTATTGACTGGTATGGGAAATTAGGTGTGCTGGGGATGATAGGTATTTGATTATCCTATAACTACAATTTTAAACTCATGGAGGGGTGGGAATTGAATGGGCATTATTGTGTAGAGAGAGGTGGATACATGTCATTCCTTGTTTTGAACTTGAACATGTCAGCCCTTCATATGATTACTATGCTAAACCTATTTAGTAATGCAAATGGATCATATAACGTTGACTACTACCTTATTATTCACTAGCAAAACATCTGGTTTTTATTTCGGAACATTACCTAAAGGGTGAAGCCCTGTGATATTGCTCTCACTTTTTCTGCTTCAGCAGATTAGCAAAGATAAAGAGGAAAGTGGGTGGGCACCCCTACGTGACACATACATGCTTGGTTCGAAATTGAAGGATTGGGATAAAATGCAGGTAAAGCCTAGTGGTTTATTTAGTATTATTATTTATTAACATTAGGGTGACACTGGTAATTTGTGCACCTAGTTTGCCTGAAGATCTAACTGGACTTGTATTTAATGAGCAGATCTCTGATGTAGCGCATGAACAATCTGCAACCGTTTTGGACGACTCTTCTGATGAGGAATAGGAAACAGATTCTGAGCTGAAGCGGCATTTGGAATTCAGATTTGTGCTTAACGAAGTTGTGTTTTTGTTATTGACTTGGAAAGTGATATGGTTCAGATTTGCAAGTTAGATAAATTGAGTCTTCATCACTGTTGCAAGTTAGATTTGCAAGTTATTTATTGAATACCAGATGCCTGTGCGTCGCTAAGGGAATGCAATCAAAAGGGTAGTATCCTTTTTTTTTTGTGTATTTAAGTCGTCAACGACCATTTTCCAATATGGACTTATGTGGTTTTTCTTCCTCAAACTTTTAAACTCTCATGAGTACAATGCCCGTCAAAAATAAATATAAACGCCGGAGTGAAAAAAAGGTCTTTGCTTTTATTAAATTTGATCGTTTAAAACATGTGGTAAGGCTTAGAATTTTTAAATGTTAATTTTTTATGTTTTGGTTATTACGGCCTTACGGATCAATTTGGAATCGTATATCATGTATGCGTATATTACCTGTAAGTACAATACAATTGATCAAAAGAGAAAATATGTATAATAATTATTTTTTTAGAACTTGAAAACATGTTTATACGATAAGGTAGTTCTAACTATGGTTTATTAGATAATGTTTTATAATATTTTTAAAAACCATACTTTCAACTGATTTCTTATGTTGTCAGGTAGTAAAATTTTTATACATCTTTTCATTTTTTTAATCAAATTTTTTCTGTTTTTATTTTGGATGGTGTGAAAACATTATGTCTTAGTTTAGACATAGTTTCTCCATCTTTTATTATATCTTTCCATTAAATTATTTGTCACATCATCTTTTTTTCATATGTGGTAGGTTATTAAATGTGCAAGATACTATTCTAGTTGGTGGGTTGGGATTGCGCTGAGAATTATAAATTTGAGGGGCGATTTGTGGCGTTCACTATCCTGACTCTCCACATTCAACGATCGAGAGCAAAATTAATGTTTCAGTAGCCTTCAAAGTATGGAATTCAACTGCATAAAAAACTATTATGCATTTATAGTAGCTTCCAAAGCAATGCAACATATACTGGATTGTTGTAATAGGCATGTATGGTTACAAAAAAAATATACAAGAAAATATCCATTGATCAGAAACGACTCTGAATTTACATGTTTTCAATGGTACAATTGCAGCCACAGAAATATATACTTATCTTGTCTGAGCATTTGATTTTTTTTTTTGGTAATGTGGCGGTGTATTTCACAAGAAGCCATACCAACCAACAAGCATCTCTGTTCTCGATAGAAACATCTCCAAAACTAAAAATAATATTCACTCCGGCAAAAAATATAATGTTTGATTTTTTTCGTGATCTTCGAGGTACGATTTTGACCACAGTTTTATATTAGATAAATTAATAAAGTCTAAAAAGTCTTCGATATGACAAAAAGTATTTTTCAAAACAAATATGCTCATATTATCTTTATATTTTCAAAGTATGTACATTGAAAGTTATTAAAAGTCATAGTTTCAAAAAATTATTGAATTTTCTCCAAAATTTCATTAATATTTTTCAGAGGGAGCGTAGGTTAATTACAACCAGCGATTTGTTGTTTTATTGGTTTCATCTCCTGATTTAATCAAATGAATATGTCTGCTCTATACCCTTAAAGTATCAATGTTTGTCCACTTAACCTTGAAGTATGAAATTGGGTATGTACCTAAGTTATTAAAACTAGCTTAAATAGAATATCTAGTGGGGATGGCAATGAGTCTCGATACCAATAGTGAATTAACCTATTATGTAATGGGTTTGGCGATTTTTTTTGTCCCAGGAAGGAATGTTCGCAAGTAAAATGGCATCCTCAAGAAAGGCTAGCGGGGCTAGGGTCAGGAAAGTTGGGACTAACCGTCGGGAAGCCCAATAAGAGAGACTAACATATGGGCCCTCATTATATGTATATATATAGAGAGAGCAGAAAGTGAAAACTAGAAACCCTACTTAGCCTTAGCGTCCCAGCCTCTAGACTTCAATCCACACCGCCACACCTTGCTCCTCCACGCCGCCATGGCCCCATGGCCCCGCCCCCACCCCACCCCCACCCCTGCACAGATGAATAATCACACCGCCATGCCATTGCGGCCTCAAGATCAAGCATAAATCCATGTGTAGCCCCTTCCTAGCCTCCTCATCATTGTTGAGCTATGTCCCCTTCCCCGTTGGTCGTCGCCACCTGACTGCGGCCCCTCCCCCACCATCGCTTGGCGGCCACACCACTACTGTAGTCGCTTGGCTATGCTTCGACACCGTCGACGCAACCATCCAACTATGACACCGATGGGATATTCTTCTCGAGGGGGTGGGGATGGAGAAAATTAGTCATCGAAGACAGAGAAAAGGAAGGGAAACGAGGGAAATTTCCTCTATCTAGGACAGGGAGGGGGACCCCTCCCCATCGATGATTGTCTCCATTGCTAGCCTTAATCTTGGGAACCACATGACACAGGTAATATCAACTTTATTTCCATTTACTAAAATGTTATCAATTCATGCTTAATTTTCATTCTAGATAATTAATTGATTTAACAAGGCCATGAGAGTAATTAGTTTAATTTGCCTTGAATGGCAGAATTAATAGTAGGATATGGTATCTAATATATTAGGGCATGTACAATGCCGAGATAAGGGTCATCTTTTTTAAGTGGTCCGAACTTGTCAATGTCTTAGTCTCTTTGTTCTTTAGATATCACTCACATACACTAACTCCCTGATAGATAGTGTCTTCAAAACAAATTTATATCCAATTATCTATCTTCTCTCTTATTTCTTTTCCTTTATTTTCTTAGATATCATGTAGAGCTAATTTCTTGTATATGACCTGGTTTCTATTATTTCCCTTTCTTCTCATTAACTTTCTTGTCATGTTAGTCTTTCACCTATATGGTAGGCTTGCTCAAATGGAGGATTGGGAGTGCCTTACTCCATGTATGCAAAGGAATCAAACATGGTAGTGATTAAATGAAGGATATTGTAGCCATCCTCTCATATGACGATGAGTATAGTTATATGTAGTGTTGTAGGTTGTCGATGACAACATGAATCTTGCATGCACACAAGGTGTGGGAGCATGATTTTTGTCATGTGAACAACAACTGCAGTGTTGTTTCTTCTTATTCACCAAATCTACGATGCCTTTCCTCCCTTCCTACAACCATTGATTGACCCATAAATCATCCTACTACCCCATCCCCAAAATTGAACTCCACTTTGTCGCCTACCACAACATGAGCACCATACAATTTAAATATAAGTAGATGGCAGCGATGACATGTGAGTTGCTTGAGGCATAGGTAGCATGGGAGCGTAGGGGGTTGTGGCATAGGAAACGCTATGATGTGGTTGTGCTAGAGAATAAGGGTGCATCATCGATGGGAGAAGCTTCTTTCCCAGTGACAACTTATTCACTAGCCTAGAATATAGTCCCTATCTCAGTCATAATGTTTTCTTAAGGCCTATTTATTTCAACTTAGGATTATAACAATCTATTGACACGGAAACGTGCCCCCGCACTTGGGTCAGTTCGACGATCCAAAAGTATGCGGATACTTAGGGACAAGCCTAAGCGTGATGCAGCACCGACGTCGCGTTCTGACTACCCTTAGTCGTGATAAGGGGGGTGGAGTCACCAGGCAATCAGATCACACAAAATACTCCAATTAGTCGAAAGAAATATATTAAACAGAATAAAATCAGCAAACCGGTCGGAGCTTGTCTGTTTCGAAGTCTGGTGCGAAGGGGTCGCCTAAGTATACCTTCGGCGTCCGGTGCGAAGTGTTTCGCCGAAGGGTGCCTTCGGCGTTCGGACTGGTCTGGTCGAAGATGAACTCCGAACGGATCCGGACGCGACAATTACCTCCGAACGGCAGGGTTCGGTGTGAGGTCTCTGATACAGCGAAGTACAAAATAATGTCGCGAGGGCCGCGCGCGAGCGACTTCGTCCAGAGCGAGGTACGAGTGTGGCGAAGCCTGTTGTGACGAAGTGCGCTGGCGAAGCTTGTCGCCGAAGCCTGTAGTCTCGCCGAAGGGTGTCCTAACGACCTCCGAAACCGATCTCTCAGCTCCGAACACCTCCGACGAAGTAGCTCCGAACGTGAGAACCTGCAACAAAAAGAGTTTGAAGTACCAATTCGGCCTGAGGACCGAATTCTGCTAAGTTTTGCACTAGTAGCGAAGGTAGCAATCTGTTACGCAGATTAGCGGATACTTCATAGGCGAAGTAACAAGGCGATAGCAATATATTACGTGGATTAACGAATACTTCACAAGCGAAGTAACAAGGGTTACCACTGTTCCGAAGTGGCCGACGGAGGGCTTCCAGGCAAACCCATGAAGAGGTACAGGAAAAATAAAGGTAAAGTAAATACGATCAAAGCTAGTGCTTTGGTTTGGTTTGTGTTGGGGGGGCTTCTACGCTGGCCTCGCCTCTCTATTTATAGGGCTTAATCTCTGATCTAATCTGCTATTGATTCAGATGGAGATAAAAATTTAGCCGGAGTTGTATACAACTCTGTCTCTACCGAAGTGGGCTTCGGCCAGGCCCGTCGAGGCCTGCTCCTCGGGCCGAAGCTTCGGTGGCGTGGGCCTCCGAAGGCTTCTTGGCCGAAGGCCGTGGGCTGGCCAGAGGCTTTCGGAGCCCACAGCCCAATGGACCTTCGGTCCTATAGGGCTTCGACCTGACCCTGGACATGTGTATTTTTGGCCCAAATTACCAAAATTGATATTTTGACAATCTCGACCATTAATGCCATTTTTTGCTATCAACACATGTCCCCTGCCTTTTAGTGAACTGAGTGAACTAAAAGCACAACGAGCTGAAGACGATACCGTCCATATCAGCTTTTCGACACCCTTCATGTTGTTTGCCACACACTTGGGAAATACCTTTTCAAGTACCTACCATTCAAAGCTCTTCGAAATCGCTCTCCTTGAAGAGATTCCAACACGTACGCATTGCCGGGAGTGATTTCAGCTATCCTAAAAGGACCCTCCCAACTAGGTGACCATTTACGAAATCTAGGATTCTTCGTGCCTAAAGGTAAAATCGTCTTCCAAACCAAATTTCCTACTTGAAACGATTTTGGTTTAACCTTCTTATTGTACGCTTTAGCTACTCTCTTCTTGTCTACTTCTATGGCTTCTAAAGCCCTTAACCTCTTATCGGTGACTTTCTCTAAATTATCCTTCAAAAGAGTCTCATACTCGCCGACCGATAAGCCATCTTGCTTTAACGCTCTTAAGGAGCCAAGATCTACCTCCACGAGTAGAACGACTTCTTGTCCATATACCAACTCATATGAACTGACTTTGGTAGCACCGTGCTTTGCAATTCTACAAGCCCATAGCGCCTCGGAAAGCACTTCATGCCACCTCTTAGGAAACTCTTCAATTTTCTTCTTAATGAGCTTAATCACGGTTTTATTACTAGACTCGGCCTGACCTTTGGCCTGAGCGTAGTAAGGTGAAGAGTTTATCAACTTAATACCATAATATTCGGTGAAGTCCCTCACTTCTCTAGAAACAAATGAACTACCTTGATCCGTGGTAAGAGTTTGAGGAATGCCAAATATATGTATGATGTGCTTCAAAGTAAAATCACGTACATCATTGTGAGTCATATTCCTGAGAGGTACGTCCTCGGTCCACTTAGTGAAGTAATTTGTCGCCATCAACACGAACCGATGCCCTTTTGAGGAAGGAGGGTGAATCTGGCCGATGAAGTCTAAATCTCAACCTCAAAACGGTCATGGCTTGACAATAGGATTGAGTAGTGAGGCAGGAGCTAACTGAATATTGCCAAACTTCTGACATGCTTTACACCCTCTGTAGTACTTGAAGCAATCTTCAGTCATAGTCGGCCAATAAAAACCTGCTTTTTTGAGCATCCAACTCATTTTCTGGGCCGACTGATGAGTGCTGCAAAGTCCTTCATGGACTTCTCCCATAGCCACCTGAGATTTCTCGTGGTCTAAACACTTAAATAGTACTCCATCAATGGTTCGACGGTACAATGTGTCGTCTATCAACACGAATTTGAATGCTTGTCACCGAACCTTCCGATCAACCCTTCGGCTAGGGTCTCTCAAATACTAGATGATTGGGATTCTCCAATCGCCCTTATAGGTTTTAGACGGTCTCGCTTTCTCACCTTCTGAAAAAATTTCTAAATTACTAACTTCGGGGTGCCCCCCGAGCCATTCCTGCTCCTGCCGAAGCCTGGCCGGGCTGGCCGTTCGGAGTGTGCTGGGCCGAAGCCCTCTGGAGGGTTCAGACTCCGGGGAGCCTTCTCCGTGCGGGAGGCTTCGGCCTACAGGCTCTAGCGTGCCAGGTCTCTCGGTCGGCAGGGTACTCCGGTCCAGGGTCCTTGGCGCGCAGTGGCCTTCGGCGGCCAGAGGGGTTCGACCCGGAGGGTGCGCCTGCCCACTGTTACTGGCTTCGAGAGTGAGACCAAGCATCGACTTCTCCAATATAGAAAAAATTTCCTCTCCTGACTTGGTAACCAGATGCTTGCTGAGCCAAATCATTTGCGACTGAATTGGCTTCCCTTGACACGTGAGAGATTTTGAAGTCATCAAAAGCAGCAACTATGTCTAAACATTTATCTAAGTAACTGTTCAGCAAGCCGTTAAAGCATTGAGCACTTTTAGCTACCTATTGCACTACTAACAAAGAATCACCATATGCGTGGACATGTCTAGCACCTACAGATTCTAGTAATTCAAGACCTAGCAATAAAGCTTCGTATTCGGCTTGGTTATTAGTGGAAGAAAATTCTAGATGGGCCGAAGTCTCAAAGTGCATTCCATTAGGTGATATGAGAACCACTCCAATACTTTGGCCACTCTTGCAAGCCGAACCATCAAAATAAAGTTTCCATGGCACTACCTCAACTAGAGCAATATTGTCACTCCAGCTGACATCTACGTGGTTATCAACTATAAAGTTGGCTACAATTTGGCCTTTCATCGCTCTCAGGGGTTCGTAGGCCAAATCGTACTCAATCAACGTGTAAGCCCATTTTCTGATTCTTCCACTTAGAATCGGCTTCTGTAACATGTGCTTTATGACATCGGTTTGGCAAATGACAACACATGTAGTGGGGAGAAGATAGTGACGTAATTTGGTGCACGCGTAGTAAAGTGATAAACATAAACATTCCACAAATGCGTAACTGGTCTCGGCGTCCAGCAGGCGGTGGCTCAAGAATGTGATGATGTACTCTTTTCCTTCTACCTCCTGGGTTAGCACGGCCCCAATCACGCTATTTTCAACTGCGATGTATAGCCGAAACGGAATCCCGGCTTTGGGTGCTCTTACCACAAGCGGTGATGACAAGCACTCCTTGATCTTCTCAAAGGCACTTTGCTGGTTTGCCCCCCAAGTGAACTCGGCTTCATTCTTCAGCCGGAGTATGGGGACAAAGGCATCAATCTTGCCGAACAAGTTGGATATAAAACAACGCAAATAGTTCATCTTGCCTAGCAACTTCTGCACGTCCTTTTTGCATGTCGGGGGTGCAATGTTTCTAATCTTCTCAAGCCTCTTAGGATCAATTTCTATGCCTCTCTCGTGAATCATGAAACCTAAGAACTTACACGCCGACACACCAAAAGCACATTTGAGTGGGTTCATTTTCAAACCATACCGTCGCATTCTATCAAAAGCAACTTTCAAATCGGCTAAATGGTTTCCCATAGCGTCCGATTTGACTACAACATCATCGATGTAAACTTCTAACATAACCCCTAGCAAGTCATGAAAAATTAAGTTCATAGCGCGCTGATACGTGGCGCCAGCATTCTTCAAACCAAAAGTCATGACGACCCACTCGAACAAACCGACAAAACCAGGGCATCGAAAGGCAGTCTTGTAGACGTCCTCTTCGGCCATAAAGATTTGATTATAACCAGCATTTCCATCAAGAAAACTTAGTACCTTCTGTCCTGAAGCATCGTTGATCAGCATGTCGGCTATCGGCATTGGATACTCATCCTTTGGAGTGGATCTGTTCAGATCCCTGAAATCAATACATACCCGTATCTTGCCGCTCCCTTTCTTCTCCATAGGCACAATGTTAGCAACCCATTCCGCGTACCTGCACGGCCTAATAAATTTAGCCTTGAGTAGTCGCTCTACTTCTTCTTTAACTCGGTCATAGACGACCGATTTAAAGCGACGGGGAGGCTGCTTATAAGGCCTAAATCCGGATTTGATAGGCACCCGATGCTCCACGAGCTCGCGGCTTAGTCCTGGCATCTCGCTATACTCCCATGCGAAACAATCGACATACGACCGAAGTAACTTTATTACTTCAACATTTTCATTGGGCTGTAAATGTTGGTTTACAAAAGTCGGCCTTGGGATGTTACCATTACCTATGTCGACTTCCTCCAAAGGATCAGCCGACGCAAAACCTTGTCCTAATTTCTCTACTTCGCTAAAGTCCCCGATGGCCTCGGCAATACCGTCTTTACTAGACCGATATTGGTCCACACGAGACATTAGCCAATCTAGATTACTCTTGCTAGACATGACTATTAATACAAAACAGTCGTGCTACTCCAGCCGGCTTTACAGACACTGGTACAAAACATCCTCCGGATACGCTAACAAAATCGTAATCCGAAAGATCTCTACCTGATAGACACTCTACTTTGTTATGGAGGGCGTCAACCGATACATCTGCCAATGCTACTTGGGCCGAAGTATCTGCGGGAATGACTTCTACCTCATCGCCGTCCCACTATATCACGCACTGGTGTAGAGTGGAAGGAATGCAACAGTTCGCGTGAATCCAGTCGCGCCCGAGTAGTACGTTGTAGTTACCTTGTACGTCGACGACGAAAAATGTTGTTGGCAATGTCTTGTTGCCCACCGTCAACTCCATGGAAAGTACGCCCTTGGCCTCGGAGCTCTCGCCGTTGAAGCCGTTGAGCATCAAGTTGGTCTTCTTCAGGTCATCCTCGTCCCTGCCAAGTTTCTTCAACAACGAGTAAGGCATCAAGTTAACAGTGGCGTCGCCGTCGACGAGCATTCGGGAAATCGTCTTTCCATCGATGTGACCTCTAACGTAGAGAGGCTTTAGATGGCGAGCTGAGTCCTCAGGCTTCTCGAAGATGGCGTTGCGCGGGCTGAGGTTTAATTGAGCGACCTCGGCCTCGTCCTACAGCAAGGCGAACTCGGTGGGTAGCATGATGATGTTGATGTCCATCGCCTAAGGCGCGGGCCCTTCGGAGACAGGCGAGTAATCATCATCGAGCATGTCGTCGTCGGCGTCGCTCGGACTAAGAGCCGGGTTGGTTATCTCAACCGGCTTCTCTCTCCATACTTGTTTTGTAGCTGGTCGAGGGTGGATTTCTTCGAAGATGGTGTCACGCTCATCCTCGGCTTTCTTCTCGCACATTTCTTGTGCCCGTAGTCGTTGTAGACGTCTCTTCTGTGATCTGGACATGCCTGGAGGGGCCCAAGATGGCTGCGGCTTGGTGCCGGGTGCTATTGTTCGGCTTCCATTAACTCTAGCCGAAGTGGTACTGCGCCCTTCGGCCTTGTGCACCCTGTGCTCGGAGGGATCTTCGCTGTGAACCCTGACAAACGGACAAGCCTTGTTCGGCTGGTCGAACCAGGCTTCAGCGCAAAGCCCGGCCGAAGCATGGAACTTACCTCCGTCAGACTCCGGTGACAAAGTCTTCGGGATTGGGACTTCCTGAGACCCAACTCTGATGGTGATGGCTTCGGACTCCCTGACTTCGGCCTTCGCGCGCCCGCACCCTTCGGCTTCGCTCTGCATGGTCCGATTCGGAGGCATCACAGACAACCTGTGAACAATGCCCCCTCCGCTGCGTCTGTTTGTCCCTGTCATCCATAATACTCCGAAGGAAAACAAGGCATAGTGTTAGGTTGCGGAGGGTACTCTGACCCAGATATGTACGGAGCCCACAGGGTTCCTGCCCAGTCATACGGCGGAGGCATAGGTGGCTCTCGTGGCCTTGCCTACTAAGAGCCGAACCCGTTACCCGGAAGGGGGTTCGGCAGGGTTGATGGTGTCTCGAACCACACCAGCGAAGGGTCCTGCCAGGCCGGAGGTACGTTCGTCTAGTGCGGAATGAAGCCTCCTATCGGAGAAGTCCAAAACGGTGCGAGGTTCGGCCATTGGGGGCCGAAGTTACTGTACGGGGGGTTCAGCCATTGTGGCTCGAAACCACCATGCGGAGTGTCAAGCCATCGTGGCTCGAAGCCACCGTGCGGAGGGTTCGACTGCTTCGGTCCAAAGCTACCCTTTGAGAGTCTTGGACCCTTCGGCTGCTTTAGCTTCCTAGCGTGTGGACCTGCTTCCTTGGCCTTTCTTTGATGCTTGTTTAGCAGCATATTATACGTTACCTTCGGCCTCTTGGGAGCTTTAGCCGAGGGGGTATTAATGTTCTGTTTCCACACTCCTACCTCGGGGTTCTTCGGTATGAGCGTGTGAGTGCGCGACTCTCCAACAATTACATCCTTCCCCTTAGCCGATTCGGCCTGTTCTGGCCGAATCAACACCTTCTTCTCGCCGAGGTTGACGGCGTTGACGGGAAAGGATCTTTATCCAACTTCATCTTCGTATTATGGTCTATCTTCAATCGTCCTTCTTCTATGGACGATTGGATCTGCCGTCGAAAAACATTGCAGTCGTTAGTATTATGTGAATGTGAATCATGCCACTTACAGTACGAATGCTTCTTTAACTCATCGGCAGGTGGAATGACTTGACCCTTAGGTAACCTGAGAAGCTGACTTTTTAAGAGAAAATCAAATATTTTATCACACTTAGTTATATCAAATGAGTACTTGACCTCACTAGGTCGATTCTTTGTGGGGGATGACCGTAACTCGGAGCAGGTGACAGGTTTATTTTTGGCGTTCCAAACCCATTCGTCCGCGTACATGTCGGTCGAATCCTCCTCTTCTGACTCCTCCTCGTCAGAGTGTTCCATGATGTGGATTTCAGCTCTAGGCTTGTTAAATGTTTTAATAAACTTTTTATCTTTAGTTCGACCTTCTTGGACCAGGCAACGTCGGTCTAACTGACAATGCTAGATCAGAACGCCCGAGTCTCTAGCGACCGTCTTGTCGTGGATAACTTGCAACCAAAGTCCTTGGCGAAGAAAATGAGGTGGAAACACTGCAAGAAACTCCAAAAAAACCAAAGGCAATTCGGCCAAGAGACCGAATCACCGGTAAAAACCGATAAAATGATAGAAATCCGTTACGTGGATGAAACGAACGATTCACGAGCGAACCGACAAGGACTTATCGTGATTACGACGCGGCAGACGAATGGTTTACAGCGCAAACCAACAAAGATAGATGTGCTAAGCTAAACCTAGGGCAAGGAAAGTAGATTGAATGTAAATGCGATTCAAGGTAGATAATAGATTGGATCTATTAGGGTTTTGGGGTGACTCTTTGAATCGGCCTTACTTCTATTTATAGAGGTTGGGCATGACGTCCCGGGCTCTATTCTAGGTTGGACACGGGTTCCAAGTCGTCAATAATTAATTAGAGATAAAAAAGATTCGAAATCAGTTAATCTGAATCGGATACAAAGTTGGTCAGTCTGACCGAAGTGGGGCCGGTTAGACCAGCAGTACATGGCCGATCAGATCGCCCTGTGCCAGGACTTAGCATATTTTCGACTAAATTACCAAAACTTGACATTTTGACAACTTTAATCATTAATGTCATTTTTTGCTATCAACATATGCTAGAAGTGCCTTTTGAACACTGGTATCGGCTAGATCGACATCTTAAGGCTGTATCACATCGATCTCTTGAGGGATTGGTCTAGTCGGTGTGATCGCTTGTTTATCCTAGTATATGCGCTAGGTCTAATGCTACATCAGGTTGATCTCTTAGATTGATGTGATCTAGGTATTGGAGTTTGAGGCTTCATCAGTTAGGTCCGACATCTCTTACTATTTGTATCTATTTCATATTGTATATTGTTCATCTAAATAAAGCATGCCCGATACTTTGAAGTATTGTTAAATTCATCGTGACTAGCTACTATCTTGGTTAGGTCCAATCTTGTTGTTATGATAATTTTAATGATACACACATGCTATCTAGTGTGTTTTATTTATTTCTGTTGGAGTACAAACCGATAGGTTATCATCAATTCAACGCTATATTCTATCTGCTATCGAGGAATGCTCATCGGCTCGTACATGTAAACTACCCATCCCATTGGCCGATGGAGGGTTTGTCTCGATCGCTCTGTCTTGGACATCATCAGACTTGTGGCTGATCGGCGTTCTCAAACAATTTCTTTATCCTTACCGCAGTCATCGGCCTGACAGCCGATCGACTATGCTACTAACGTTATTTTCTCTGTTTCCTTATCAGTTGTAGGATGAAATTGATCGGTACACTCAGAACCTTTTTTCTAAGATTGTAGGACCTTCACTGGAGTTAAGCAGATCTCCCAGGCCACGCGTGTGACAAAAAATACACCAACAAAACCCTGCCTTGCCAGCGCGGTGCCACTACGGCTCCTTGGCGCCAACAAGGTCTAGGCCCTCGATCATCTATTCCTCATAAATATAATCTTTGTTCTCAAATTATCGTCTCCGTTGGAAGTTCTCCCTTAACCCGTGACAATCTTGTATTAGAGACCACTGGTTCATCCACCATGCCTTCGGTGGACACGGGTTTTGGGAAGGACGTCGATTCCTCCAGTGATGACATTGGCAAACATATGGATCGCATCGAGGAGATGATATGATCCCACATCGGTAGGATCAGATGCAATAGCAAAGCCTCAACCTTATTGTCCTGCATTTCGAGAAGCTTCCGCTAGGACCAGACGATGACACATCATCAGATGGGCTGCCCCTAGGGTCACGGGCGGCAACAAGGGCGGTGGGCCTAGCTGGTGATCTGTCTGCCGCCCCTCCTGGAAACGACGGTCGTCCCCCATAGCAACTATGACGACGAGGAGCATACATCGACATCCACAGTATTGATCAACCTTCTCAACCAGTCCATAATATTGAATTTCCAAAGTTCGATGGCATAGGCGACCCCATGGTTTGGCTCAATCGTTGCGAAAGGTACTTCACCCTTCGAGCAACACCGAAAATCAGCGTGTCAAGTATGCCTCCTTTTATCTATTGGATGATGTGCAATTATGGTACCACCGTCTCGAACTCAATGGAGGGCCTCCTTCAATGGAAGGGTTAATTGTTTTTGTGCCACCGTTATTTTCCGAAACACCAAAAATGCTATTAAAATTTTGGTATTTGCTCATATGTCATTACTATTTCAAATTCACTTTTAATGCTATTTGGGTCCATCCACAGACTCTGAATATTTGCTCATATGCCATTACTATTTCCAATTCGCCATTTTATGCCATTACTTTTTATGAATATTTGGACCCAAATGGCATAAAAGAGTGAATTTGAAATAGTAATGACATGTGAGCAAATACTAAAATTTTAATGATATTTCTGATGTTTCGGAAAATAACAGTGGCATAGAAGCAATCAACCCTTCATGGAACCACTTCATCCAACTCGTCCATACAAGATTCGACCCTTCACTAACGGAGAGTCCGATCGGCGAACTCGCTCTCCTCCGCCGTGATGGTTCGATTGAAGCATTCTACAACTGGTTCATGGCCCTCTCCTACCTCGATCCAGGAATTACCGAGACACCCCAAATCCATCTGTTCATGGCAGGTCTCGGCCAACCACTACGTACGAACGTCGCACTATAGAAACCTGCCACCCTGGAAGACGCCATCATGTATGCGCGAGCTTATGAACAACGGTCGATGTTCATGCCACCTACTTGATCATCCAGTCGGGCCACATCTCGATCGGTGGAAGTCATTAAAGGACGTCTCGCCCGAGGTGTTCAAGATCTGCTCATCCAATGGGACCCGATTGGCGGAAGTCATTAAAGGATGTCTCGCCTGAGGTGTTCAAGATATGCTCATCCAGTGGGAGGGCCAAAGTGCAACTGATGCAACTTGGATTAACTTGCAAACATTTCAGAAGGAGTTCCCTTCCTATCAGCTCGAGGACGCGCTGATTGTCGAAGGGGGGAGAGATGTTAGGACCATGCTGGTTTACCAGCGCCGAGGTAAGGGGGCCCAAGCCTAGGCCCAAAGCCCCCCTGCGCTAAGGGAGTCCCAACTGGCTAGAAGTCTTAATGAGCTAAGTATTGTAATCAGATTAGTTAAGAGTTGGATTATATTGGTTTGTTAGTTGTTAGATCCTAGGACTCTGTACTATATAAACACAGTTTGATCGATCTGATCGAGGATTTAGATCATCGAGTTAATAGCAGGTTTTGCCTTGTAAACCCTGCCTTGTCGACACGATGCCACTACAGCTCCTCCGCGCCGACAAGGTCCAAGCCCTTGATCATCTGTTCCTCATAAATATAATCTTCGTTCTTGAATTATCGTTTCCATTGGAAGTTCTCACTTAACCCATGACACACCAATTAAACTTTAGTCCATAAAACTAAACGGCTCCTATACAATATGGTTGGAATATAATGTTAGTAAAACAACATTGCAATTTCCTAGCGCATCCCAATACATTAGATGTAAAGAAGTATTCACCATTCCTGGTTCTGTACTTCTATTGCTGTAGCAAATCATTTTAATAGGAAATCTTCTATTGGTTGTATTTCGGTATACTTCTACAATTTTAGTCATTTTGCAAGCATTTTAACAGGCATACATAACAAAAGTAACTTCAGGGTGAAACTGCATTCAGATGATTTGTTTACTCTCTTGCAACGTTTTCCCTTTGATATCTTTCAAATCAGGGCTACATAAAAAAACAAAATCTAGCTAACTACTATCATTTACACAGGAAATTGCAGTTTTGAGTTCAAGCATCTGCCACAAAATTGGCTGCGCAAGGTCAAAACAGGTGGGGGAGGAAAGAGACCCACGGCCCACAGCATAGCCAAGAGCCAATATCACGCAGCAATGATGCAACAAAAGGAGAACAACTTTGGCCATGCTTTCCACACAAGTCAATGAATATCCCACCCACATTGTTCACAAGTCAAGGGTCGATAAAACAAGATCCCGAGATGCGTCAGATATTGTAGCAGCCTCAGCAATCCTGAGGGCCATGACAGATTTGTATGTCACCAGCTCAGCATTTGCGATGAGACGCTGAGCTCTACTGCGCAGACGGATGGCTATTTCTCCTGCCTGATTCGCAGTACGTCCAGCTTCCTCAACTCTCCGCAAAGCTTCCTCTTCAGCATTGTCTGCCCACCAAGAATCCAAGATGTGCAATAAATGAGAACACAAGATTAATAAGAGAATGCAATGCTACGGTATGGCACACAAAAATGAATGCTCATATGGGTATATATTATACTTAGATCAATGACATTTATTATTTATTATGCTTAGATCATAAAGTGGTTCACTAGTTAATGTGTAAAACGATGTAGACAAGGAGATAAGACATTGTGAAAGACAACTCAGCCGGCATAACAAACAAATAGGCATTAGGGAAAATATGTCAGTACCTTGCAACAAGTGTTCAGGCTTTCCACGGCCAGCTTGGCTTCTTTGTCTCTTGAAAGACCTTTTTTTCTTAATAGATCTTTGTGATTGCCCTCGCCTTCGTGTTGCACCCTTAGGATGACAGATCACAACATTTAGATAATATAACCAGAAATTCACAATAAACAGACAATTAAAGGCAGCTTTTGTAAAGGTTCCAGCATTGTATTAGGGCATGAATCAAGTCCAAAATTACCTGAAATATCTTTAGGAGTGGTTTACCTTTCTTACGTTTCTTATTCATCCAATATTCATACACGGCAAGGACATTATGGTCCTTTCCCAAAGCTGGATATCTAGAAAGAAGCTGATCCACATCACTAGTTCCTTCAGGATTGTTGAAAGCATCTTTTTCAAATGTGGTAATTATCTTCTCAAAATCTTCATAAGAAATATGATTCAGATGAGAACTTTTTCTATCAGAATCTGAATAATTAAGTTGAATGAGCAACTGTTCATCCTCAGAGTCCAGGTCATATACAGACTCCCTTGAGAGAGCTCGCCCAACCTCATCATCCACCATTGTGATATAGTCTGGCACAGGGCGTGAAAAAGGATATGTTACAATAACTCCTGTGTCATCAGAAACCTCATGTACACCAGGAATTGGTATCATCCTTCCCTGGGAATTGCGCTCCCGACCCTCAATTTGCAACTCCTTACACAAAAGCCAGTCCCACTTATCAGAGAACTCAAGCTTCCATCCATCGTCGATTGTCCAAATGTAGGCATGGGTGAAACGGTTAACAACATAAGACTTCTGCTCCTGAGGCTTAAGATATATTCTAGTAACACCATGTATCTTCACAGCTATACACCACTCATTTGAATCTGATAGTTCCAGCTTAACTTCAGCACCTTCTTCCCTCCAGCATCTGTCAGGTTGAGTAATTAAAAGGTTTGCTCTGCAGTGGACAGAATCTATGTTCTGTCTAACCTCAGCCAAAGCCAACCTTTCATTCATGCGCTCAATAGGGCTTTTCAATGAAGACCTCTTTTGCTTCCCACTCGATCCCATAGGAGTGGCAACATCACTGTCATCCAAGTTTTCAAGCAAATCAAGAGAAATTTTCAGTGCTGCTTTGGGCTCGACACGCTCCAAAGGAAGTTCTTGACTAGTTGAGGGTGGTGCCTCCACTTCAGTTTGGCTACTCACAACACTCTGCTTCTTTGCAATTGCCTTGTTAGGAAATCTTGCTGCAAGACGCCGCTGACTTGGGGGATGCCTCAGCGAGCTTCTCTTCCTTTGATGCTTCTTTAGCCTCAGACCATGAACCACCACTCCTGCAATTTGCTCAAGGGGCACATAATCCTGAACCACCCTACAAAGTTTGTTGCTACACAGGTCAACAGTGTGTTTGGCATCCCCAGTGCTCAAAGACTCAGAATCCACCTCCAAAGGGGTGCAAGGATAAATTTCTTTAACTCCTTCAACTAAATGCATGCTCCGGCGAATCTTGGCTGGAAGATACATTGAATCCAGAGACATCATCGAGTGCAAGATCTGAAAATAAGAAGGGAGTGCCGAGAAATTGACAGATAACAGTGGTTCCAAATCCTTGTCACCATGAAGTTCACACCACCCACATTGCACCAAAGTCCTCTGCAACAATGTACACTACAAGAAAAGGCACATGCATTAACCAGCTGTACAAGGAATTAAAATTGGCACACAAAATCTGTAGAAGACTTACAGCTCTCCGGCGTTGGAGCTGGACAAAATGCAACCCACGTAATGCAAATGCAGTGGCAACAGCATTGGACGAGAGGAAGGATGCAAGGTTTCGGACCTTGCCCTGTTGGCCACGACATATCCACCGCAGCAAAGGGAGGAGAAGGTGCAAGAACTGCTGAGAGCTACCAGAGCAAGACGAATCGACAAGGACAACAAGCAGCACAGTTCCAGCATCAGAGGGAACAGAATCTACGAGGGTCAAGAACTGGGAATCCAAGAAACCAGTCCTTGAGGCAAACTCCCTGGACGAGGAGCAAGGAATGGCGGCGAGGTCGTTGGACGAGGGCTGCAAAAAGGGGGTAACCTTTGATCGCTTATTCTTCCTGGTGAACACAATCGCACACCTTTTGTCCTGCTTGGGTTCGGCGGGGGACCGCCGGCTGCGCTTCCTGCTGTAGACGATCCCGAAAGACCTTGCGCGCGGTGGAGGCGAAGGCGGTAGAGGCGCCATGGGGTTCTTATCATGTTGGTGGTGGTGGTCGTCGACGTGAAAGCAATTCTTGGGCTTGCGAGTGTCCCAGTTGAGCCAGTGAGTGTCGGCGGGGGATTCGGAGAAGGCGAGGCGCTTGACGGAGCGGAGAACCCTCACAGGATCAGAAGGCTGAGGCCTGGGCGTCTTGGGCACGAAGACGCGCGTGGAGCGGCGGGCCCCAACGTGCGGCATAGGCACGGCAGGCTCCTCTTCCTCTTCCTCCTCCGGCGGCGGCGGCGGCGGCACGGTCGCGGGGTTGCTGGCGGGGACCCGAATGCGATCAGATCCTGCGCGCTTCCTCATCCAACATGGATGCGCCGCCCATCAGCAACCACCCATCGATCAGCTCATCGTTGGTCTCCTCCTCCTCCTCCTCCTTAACTCAGAATGGAAACGAATCGAATCGAATCGGATCGAATCAGATCTAGGGCTGTGAGCCAAGACTGGATCTTGACTCGAGGCAGGATGAAATCGGCGGCTAGCAGGGCGCGTCCGTGGCGGCGAGAGAGGGAGAAGGACCGAATCGAGCGTCGGAGAAGAGGATTTTTAGGGTTTCCTTCCTCGGGGGCGGGGGGAGCGAGACGACGCGACGGGAGTCTGGAGGAGGATGCGCACCGACGGCAAGTAGCCGTTGGATTCGAATCGGACCGTCGCCAGCTATGTGCTCGGTCTATGTGACTGACAGTGGGCCCTACTTCGGCTGTGTCTCTGGAAGCCTCTCTACAAATCGAGAAGCTGCGGCTGGGCAAGCTAAACCCTAACGAAACCAACGCAGGAGAGGAGAGTGACAAGCCATGGATCCTTCTCGCGTCGGCGAGCTCCGTGCTTTCGTGGAGGCGTGCAAGAAGAACCCCTCCCTCCTCGCCGACCCCAACATCTCCTTCTTCCGCGACTACCTCGAGAGCCTCGGCGCCCACCTCCCCGCCGCCGCCTTCGCCAGACAGGCCCCCAAGGTCCCATCCCTTCTGCTACGCCCATTTTTTCCTTTCATCTCCCTACCATAACATGAAAGAGGTAAAAAAATCTGTCCTTTTTGTGGTCCGTCACTGCAGCCATCATCCGTGGATGACATCGACGACGACGACGACGTCGACGTCGACGACTTCAATATGAGGGATGCCACTCCAGAGCCGGACGAACTTGACCAGGAGATCGTCGAGTCTGATCTTGAGCTTGAAGGGGACATTGTGGAATCTGACCATGATGATTCTCCACAGAAGGTAATCCCCTGCTAGCCAGCATCTCTCATCTCCATCCCCACAAATCACACACTTGGCATCAGAGATCGCTCAACTTGTTTATGGCAGATGGGAGATTCTTCTATTGCGGTGACCGAGGAAAATCGTGATGCCTCACAAGAAGCCAAAGGCCAGGCGATGGAAGCAATGTCAGAAGGTTCTTTACTTTTGCCCCCTTTGGCCTTGCTGTAATTGGGATCTATCTGATATACGTGGCATTGTTTGTCAGGAAAACTGGAAGAAGCTGTTGAGCATCTTACCAAGGCAATACTGCTCAATCCACTCTCAGCGATCATGTATGGTACTAGAGGTAGGTGGTCTCTCCATGGTCTATAAGATCCATAACTTAATCACATAAGGATGGTCATTGGTCAAGGCACTGACCAAGTCACGGAATTCATATGTTTATGCAGCGTCTGTGTTTATAAAAATGAAGAAACCTGCTGCTGCCATCCGTGATGCAAATGCTGCTCTGGAGGTGACAAGCTTTTCTCCTTTCTATTTATTTCTTGCTCAAATAAAGTTTGATGTTGCATGCATTATACATAAAAATCAAGAGGCAGAATTGTACTTCTTTTTTAAAAGGTTGATTGTTGTGTTCAGTGTTCACTGAGGTATGGTAAACCACCACATAGGTGAGGGGCTTCAGGCTTGCCCCTAGGAGCTGCCTAGATGGGCTAGGTTGGCTCCTAGGGGAACACTGTTTGTCTATCAATTATTTGACATGTTCTTTACCTGACCTAGTGACCTGTCCTTATAATTCTTAGATTAATCCTGACTCTGCAAAAGGCTATAAAACTCGTGGAATGGCTTATGCTATGCTTGGCAAATGGGAGGAAGCTGCTCATGATCTTCACACAGCATCAAAAATGGATTATGATGATGAGATCAATGCTGTGCTCAAGAAGGTAGAATTTTGTTAGAACACCTCTTCTCCCTATGCCTGTGAAAAGCTTGTGTAGTCTGAAGTGACACTGGCAATTGTGCAGGTGGAGCCTAATGCACAAAAGATAGTGGAACATCGCAGGAAATATGAACGGCTGAGAAAAGAGAGGGAAGAAAAGAGAGCTGAGCGTGATCGGCTTCGTCGACGGGCAGAAGCACAGGTACCCTCTTTGATTTGATGCAACTGTGGCCAAAGCTTATCTTAACAAAATTTCTCTACACAACCAAATTTAGCGTGCCTTCTGTTTTGGTTGGATCCCAAAGTGTTGGTAAGACAGACACTTTATGTGGAACTAGTTCACTTTCAGAGCCAAAGTTGACCAAAACATCATCACTCAATTTGATTGCCCCAAATTTGCCATGCCAAAATTTCTCTTGGCTCTCATATGCAACTTTTCTAACAGTTCAAAAGATACTTCTTATGCTTCTGTTTTGTGTGTTTTTCCCAGGCTGCTTATGAAAAGGCCAAGCGGAAGGAGCAATCATCAAGTTGCTCATCCGGATGTGCATGTCCCAGGGACAACCCAGGAGGGATGCCTGGTGGAGGCTTCCCAGGAGGGATGCCTGGAGGAGGCTTCCCAGGAGGGATGCCTGGTGGAGGCTTCCCAGGAGGAATGCCTGGAGGAGGCTTCCCAGGAGGAATGCCTGGTGGCTTCCCTGGGGGTGCTATGCCTGGAGGTGTGCCTGGCAATGTTGATATGGGTAAAATTCTGAATGTAAGTGACATAGCATTAGCTACCTACATTTGTTTGAAATGGCCTTCCTTTCACAAATATCTGCTTTCCTTCTTCAACAGGACCCTGACCTGATGGCAGCATTTGGTGACCCAGAGGTTATGGCAGCTCTTCAAGATGGTATGCTACTATGCATAAACCCTGACATATTGTGATTCAATTGTTCAAGTTGCAGTTCACTTTATAGTATTGTTTCTAAACAAAATCAATATTTTATGTTAATACGTCATGGTAAAGAGGTGCTGAATGATTATACAAAATTACTAATCCCTTTGAAGAGTGACGAAGATAAGTTGTCATAAGGGATATGTTGGTACAAATCAAGAGTAGTTAGGTTTGGTTGCATTAGTTCTTCTGAAGATATTAGAGCATAATAGTCCATATTTCCCCAAGTTCTTTATTTTCTCTTAAACAGTAATGTTCCCTTAAATTGAATTTTGATGTTTTGGTGAATTGGACTGTTTTTGTTCATTAGAGGATGTTGGACTTTATATATTCAATGTTATCCTTATATTAGTAGGGATTTTCATAATCTGTGACTCTATTGCATGGTTCAAAGTTCAAAGTGCCTACATTGAATTATGCAGTTTGGATGTTTGATTGTTCTCTTCGCCAGAATTTACTGTGCAATCTGTACTTGTATGTTCGATGATATCCTTATATTAGTACCAAGTCTAACAGTTCAAATATGTTGAGCATGTTACCCTTACATCTGGGTACCAGCCCAAGCCCAAAGAAAATATGCCTAGAACAAAGCATACCTGTATCTATCATACATATTTCATATTTGCTAAGTTAGGAAAGTTTGTACGTAGGTTTCACTGTTGTTGTCCTGTTTGTATAATTTCAGATGTTTCATTGTCTTTTTTTTCCAGTGATGAGCAATCCTGCCAATTTCGCGAAGCACCAAGCCAACCCCAAGGTGGGCCCTATCATAGCAAAGATGATGGCAAAATTCAATGGGTCCCAGGGAACACACTGAGTTGATATTGAGAGGTAATTGCTATTTGGTAATAGTGTCAGGTGTTTCTGTTGTTTGTGCATCTGGAGGGGTTTCTAGTTTGTGGTATTAATCGGTGGATGTATATGCAGAAATACTTCTCATCGGGATGTTGACTCCATGCTAGTATCATTCAGAATGCAACAAGGAGGATTTGGAGATATGATGGTTATAAGCTGTCTCATTCATGTTTTTGTGATTTGCTACCTTTATTTCAGTACTTCCGTGCACTTGTGTTGTCTCGATAGCATGAATTAGAAGGCAGCTGATGTTTAGTTTCTGTCTGAGTTGGATGATGTGTGGATGTTTTATTTTCTGATCAGTGAACCATATGGTTTGGATTAATAATGCTCAATGACATTCAGGTCTTGCCTAGCATACAGCATGCGCTGTTATCACTTTGCAGAGATTGCCATACTGATGTTTCATGAAATACCATTTATAATAATGAGTTTGCTGTGGTAATTTGGTTGTATGATTGTGTGACTGGTGCCAGAGCATGCTATGTATGGCATTGGGGAGAAAATATCCTTGACAAAGGAGACGGCCAAAAGCTGGGATACAGCATGCGCTGTTATCACTTTGCAGAGATTGCCATACTGATGTTTCATGAAATACCATTTATAATAATGAGTTTGCTGTGGTAATTTGGTTGTATGATTGTGTGACTGGTGCCAGAGCATGCTATGTATGGCATTGGGGAGAAAATATCCTTGACAAAGGAGACGGCCAAAAGCTGGGCTCTTGAATTCCATGCTACCTGCTCCGTCTGTCACAAATTGACAAGGAAATGGATAGCAAAGGGCAGTTCAACTCCACCCGAAAATATGACTTTCTGAGCCCACCATTGAGGCCCTGTTTGTTTGAGCTTTTGCTTTCCAAAAGCTGGCTTTTAGCTTTTAATCCTGGATTGCTGTCTTTCTGTAAGCTAGCTTTCAGAAAGCTAAGATTTGTTTGGCAACCCAGCTTCTATAGACCATAATTGAACCATGTTGAAAAATATTATCATTTAGGAATAAATGTAGGATCCATATCATGAAGATATCAAACATCAGTTGTCAAGCATGTTTAACGAATTTACAGTTTACTACTGTTACAATTTCATAACTAGATAAGAACAATAAAAATATACTAAATAATGAACACGCTGATACAATCAAATAGTGGAAATTCTACCTATAGCTGGAATACACACTGATACATTGCTTCATCTATCGGTGACCGGCGGGGAACGAACCTTGTCTGCTCTAGATCTACGACGAGGTCGACTTCTGACGACAAGGTCCTCGGGCTGGCTCGGCTTCTGGTAACAAGCTCTTCTCCTCCTCGGCTTCATGGCAACGGGAGGACGAGACTGGTGGTGCGGAGGAGGACGACGCAAGGGAGGATGGCGTGTGGAGGACGGCATCAGGAGGGGCGACGCGGAGGCGGATGACCCCGGGAGGCCGAGACTGACGACGCGGAGGCAGATGGCGTCGGGAGGCCGAGACTAGCGGTGCGGAGGAGGACTACGCGGGGGAGGATGGCGTCGGGAGACCGGGACTGGCGGCACAGAGGAGTATGGTGTCGGGAGGCAGGGAGGCGCGGCTGCGTAGGAGAGGATGGCGCGACGCGGAGGGGACGACGCCGGGAGGCGCGATGCGGAGGGAGGGCGCTTGGCGGCGGCAGTCAGATGGGAAGAAGAGGGAATAGGGTTTCACGGGAGGAAAATAGAAAAAAAACGGTTCAGGGCACTTTAGTGGTGGCAGACGGGTAATTAACCCCAAAAGCTCACTTTTTGCTGCTTTCCAGCTTTTCATTGAAACACAGCTTTCCAGAGCTTTTGAAGGACTAAAGAAGCTCACCAGAAGCTAGCTGTTTGTTTGAGCTTTCAGCTTTTGGGGGGCAGAAGCTGCCTGAAAGCTCAAACAAACAGGGCCTGAGTTTGGCTGAGCTTTTCAGCAACCCTTGAGGTAAAGTTGACACCGAAGATTCACAACCGTTAATCTTCTACTGGTGTTGTTTAGTTAAAACTGAAACTGGAGATCAATTTCTAGAATTAACAACAGTTAACCAGCCATTTAGTTGAGCCAAAGAATGAACAAGATTGTTTATCAAAGGAGAGGAAGAAAGCACAGTACTGCTGTTGCTATCCACTCCTAGCTTTTCCTTCTTCTGTTGCTGTCTGCGTCACTGTCACTGGTGCTCCCTCCTTCCATTATATTTCATTTCACACCCAAAAAATGAATCCAGAAGCATCATCAGCTGTTAGTGCTTTTTGAGCCAAATAATGAACAAGACTGTTTATCATAGGAGAGGAAGAAACTGTTGATATCCACTCCTAGCTTTTCCTTCTGTTGCTGTCTCCGTCACTGTCACTGGTGCTCCCTCCTCCCATTATATTTCATTTCACACCCAAAGAATGAATCCAGAAGCATCATCAACTGTTAGTGCTTTTTGAAAAGAAGATTGCTTTCTATCTTCCTTTCTGTTAGTTCAATTCATTCATGTACGAATGAATGATTGCTTCGATTTACATTTGGAGTGACCTAATTAATCTCCATGGACTCGTATATACCAGCATCTGTGTGGGTGAGGATGCATTGGCAAGTGGCTACTGGTAACTTTAGCATCTTATCAATGTGTTCCATTGCTTGGCTTGATGCAGCAGCAAAGGGGAAATAAAGATATGGTACCTGTGGGCTGGGATATCCTCCTCTTGTATATTCTGATCGTGGCCTCTGTCCAATAATTAGTAACTGAATCATCCATCCATCTATCCATGTCGCTCATCACGGATGATCCCGAGGACTCGCCCCGGGACTGCTCCACCAAGCATCGCGCCGGCGGCAGGGGCCGGCGTCGAGCTCTGGTCGCCGCGTCGTCGGCGCTCGCGTCTGTGTTGTCTCTGGGGCTCATCCTGTGGCTGACCCTCCGGCCCTCCACCGCGCCGCGCTTCTCGCTGCTGGCCGCCACGGCCACGGCCAACGCCTCCGTCGTGGCCATCAACGCCGCCTTCGCTGCCAGGAATCCCAACGCCCACGCCGCCGCGCTCTACGACCGCCTACAGGCGCGCGCCTCCTACGCTGGGCTCCCGCTGGGCGCCCCCACGCCGCTCCCGCCCTTGGACCAGCCGCCGCAGCAGGGCGACGCCGTGCTCTCCGCGTCGCTCCTGTCGCCACCGGCGGCGGACGCGGTGGCGGGAGGACGGGCGCTGCTCAGGCTGCGCGTGGAGGGGCAGCTCCGCTGGAAGGTGGCGGCATGGGTCACTGGACGGCACGTGCTGACCGTCGACTGCGTCGCGGTCATGCTGCTGCAGCCGTCGACGAACGCCGTCGTCGTCGGCGTCCTCCAGGGGGACTCCCGCTGCGCCACCACCACCGCGTGATTAATTAATCAATCCCAACCACTCCATGCACGATGAGTTAATTGCTTGGAGGAAACTAGTTGCCGTTGTAACTTGTAATAGATTAATAGCTTGTTTTTCTTTAACTAGTGAGATGTCTATGCTTTGCAACAGAGAGAACTTTATTTTTCAACTGGCTATGTGCATAAAATTCATGTTTTTACATGATTTTTTAAAAAACTGAAATGTAAAAATATTTTTTCTTTTTTTTCTTTTTTATTTTTCTTTTATTTTCTTCTTTGTTCTCATGCTTGCATGTAGAGATTGCATGCGGTGGTTCCCTTGCAACAGAACGGCGCACGGGACGGTTGCAACAGAACGTGGGCACGGGCCGGGTGCTCTAGGTGACTGCGCGAATCGGTTTTCTCCGGGAGTTTTGGCCGGTTTTTTATGGGAAGTAGGAAGGTGCGGACGGAGGAACGGAAATCTGGACGCTTTATAATAGTAGAGATTTTTTGCTCTATTTTGCCGAGTCATGTTTACTCTTTTTATTATATAGCTACCGTGTATATACGAGTCCGTATATTATAAAAGATATCACTAATTTATAGTAAAATATTTTTACTTTTGCTCAAATATAATAATCTAGTACTTATAAAAATAAAAATTATTTCTAAAACGTATAAGAGGAGTCCATATATTATGATAACCTAACAATTATAAAAAATATTTTTTATCTAAAGTAGTTATATAGACTTATTACTCATTACTCAACTCAATTCACACTTAACTACTCTGATAAAAATATCATATTTATAATAATTTGTTTAATATATATTTGATCCTAAAACATTCATATTTTGAATTTGAAACAATGTTATTTTGTGAGTAGTGTGAGAGGGGTTTTACTCTGTCTCTTCAGGAAAAAATTACTATTTTAACATTTAAATATGTGTATTTTATTTATGATAATATTTCTGAAACCGACGTATAAAACTATATGAGTAAATAAAAATAAATCCAAATGTCAAAATACAAAAGTACTCAGTGTTAAAATAGCAAATATCTTCAGTTTTCACTGATCGTGCTGGACCAACGTGTATTTTCGGCCCATGCAAACAATACAAGGCCTAAATGGAGAAGACAGTCCAGTCCATCCGCTGCGGCTCCTGCGGCTCTTCCTCCCGGCTCTGCCCTGCACCCGCCGCTGCCGGCCGGCGACTCGGCTCGCTCCCCAGACTCGGAGATGCGGAAGCGCGATCTGGCCATCCTCTTCCTCGCTGCCTTCGCCGTTTTGTTCTCGCTTCAGGTGAGTACTAAGATCACGATCGTCCTCCGGGGCCAAACCCTAACTAACGTCCCGATCCATCCATCGGCACAGCACGACGGCGACCTCTCCTTCCGTGAGGCTTGGTACCACCTCTCCGACGAAGACTACCCCATCAAGCACGAAGCCGACCGCCTCCCCTCTCCCCTCGTTGCCGACCTCAACGGCGATGGCAAGCCCGAGCTCCTCCTCCCCACCCACGACGCCAAGATCCAGGTCCTCCAGCCCCACGCCAGGGCCTCCCCCGACGATGCCTCCTTCCACGAGGCCCGCCTCATGGCCGAAATGTCCTTGCTTCCTGCCAACGTCCGCATCTCCTCGGGGAGGCGCCCCGTCGCCATGGCCGTTGGCACCGTCGACCGCCACCACCCCCACACCCACGCCAGCTCCAAGCAGCTCCTTGTCGTCGTCACCTCGGGATGGTCCGTCATGTGCTTTGACCACAACCTCAAGAAGCTGTGGGAAGCTAATCTTCAGGACGATTTCCCCCATGGCACGCACCATCGCGAGGTTGCAATCTCCATAACCAACTACACTCTCAAGCACGGGGATGCAGGTTTGGTCATCGTCGGAGGAAGGATGGAAATGCAACATCATGTATACCCTCTTCTCAGTCTAACCATTATACTTATGCTAACTTCTGTTTTCATATTTTAATTGAAACATAAAAAAACGAAATAGACAATGTGATTTGGGAATCAGTGGCCATATTGAACACCTATAGTTCAGATGGCAACCCGAAAGTTTTGTTCACTGCCACTTTCTTCATCTGCATGTGGTAAAAGGGAGCTGATGTGAAACACATATTTCCTTTGATGTTTTTTCCATGTGCGATGCTGTATCTTTTTTCTACCAAAAATGTTCAGTCCGTCCTCTTAATTATTTCAACTGGCATTTATTGTCTGACTGGGGAAAAACCCATGATGCACGGTGCAAATGTTTCTCATGGACAATGCCCAAAGGGTTGAAAAGTAACTCTAATTGTTTATTAAATTGTATTCTGGAATAACTGTTGGCCACTGGCATATAACCTTTCCATGTTTGTAAGTCAGGCTAGGAGAGGTTAAATTGTTCCTTGACTTCCTTCTCTGCAATAGGATTTGAGATTTGTTCTTTCATAATGTTTGCTGATTTGTTTGTCTGTAATCAGATTATAGAAACTTCAAACCTCTACTCCTCACACAATGTTTGCCCATTTTGTAGTAATCCTTACTGATATTCAATCTTTTTCCTTATATCTTGAATATGTCAAGTTATGCTGGTAACTTTTTTTATCAGTCGGCAGATCTTTTCGACGAATTTATGATGTCAGAACACAACAGGGAGGAGCACCGTAGAAGTGCCAATGAGAAGCAGGTCATTTTCTTGTAGTTATAACTTATAAGATTACCTGTCAGTTTGTAGTCTTTGTGCCCCATGGGAAAATACTACCGTGGGCAAGATCTAATATTGAGGAAGGATTGGAAAAATGTTCTATCCTTGCTCCATCACTTGATACAGGCCTAATTTGTACCAGTGTTAACATTTGATGTCTTGCAGGCTTCTGAGACAGGCACTGCAGACCTGCGTCATTTTGCCCTTTATGCTTTTGCTGGTCGTACTGGTGAATTACGATGGAGCCGAAAGAATGAGGTGTGGGCCCATAGGCTGTAAATTTTACTTTATAGTTCATACTGTTTATTTTAAGGATGTTACCACTTCTGTGGATTTGTTGATGTGCATTAGCATGCTGAGGACATAATAACCTAGAATATCTATGAAGAAAGGCATGCCTTACATTATTGCAATGTCTATTTTGACACAGCAGAATGTCCCATCACAGCCATCTGATGCTTCAATGCTGATACCACAACACAATTACAAGCTTGATGTTCATGCCCTTAATACTCATCATCCTGGTCAGGTAAGAATTGTGTTCACCACACTCGATCATGAAATATTCCTAAATAGAACTGACAGTTAAATACTTACATCTGAGCAAGTGTTGTATCACTGTTGTCACTTGTTCTTTTTTATTTGTCGAGATGTAGATAATCTTATGCTAGTATAGGTGCCTATCTTGAGCACATTCAGTATTCCCTATGATGTCCACCAGCATGATTTGCTTGTATTCTACAGGAATATATTTTTGCATCCCTTTGCTCCTTTTTTGATCAGGAAACAGTAGGGAGATCTCCTACTGTATTTTTTTATAACCGAAAGAGTTTATCACTTGATGTACAATAGAAGGCAGCATCTTTCATTGAGGTGGACTTTGACTACAAGGACTCTACCCCAAAACTCATGGAGCTATGATCCTGTAGTCATCCCTTAACTCCTTGTTATCAGCTGTAGCCACCCTTTACTTTCTTAACCATTCTCTGCATGCTGCCAATGTTCTTTTCTGATCGCTGAACCAAGAGTGTTTGTAGTTGGGAGGTGACCTACCCTAAAAATCAAATCTCCTGTTCAAATCCTAGTGAATTGGTGAAATATCAATTCAGCAATGCTACCGCCTTGTGATTTGATTTGGTATCAATGTCAAATGTGCTGTTACTTTACCACACAGATTCCATGTAGCTGGTTTGTGCAGTAAATATTATCTAATCAGAACCTAATGTGGTGTATGCAAATTTTCAGTTTGAATGTCGGGAATTCAGAGAATCAGTTCTTGGTGTCATGCCTCATCATTGGGTAAGAATAGATATTAGATACCTGTTATCTGTCTTATCTCATATTTCTGATTTAATATTTTGGGATGGTTAACTCAGATCAAAATTTATTTCCCTTTTCAGGATAGGAGAGAGGACACTTTTCTACAACTTGCCCATTTTAGGAAGCATAAAAGGAAGCCACTGAAGAAAACACCTGGAAAGGCTGTTGTAAATAATGTGCACAAGCCCAGTGAACACAATCCACCTGGAAAGGATGTTTCCAATAGATTAGCCAATGTGATTGGAAAAGCTGCAGATATGGCCAACTCAAATAAAATCAAGAAGGTATTACACACATATATCCTGCTATCACATAAATGCCATGTATTCTAATTAAAAAATGCAAAGAAAAAGTCAGACCAGGTTTCATCCTGCATTCCTGCTCTGGTACTGGTGAGTTTAGGTTGGGGTTTCAGAGGTTGCCCAAGCCCCATAGACTATAGAAAATGGAAGTGGGCCAAACTGGCAGTGGATGGTGGGGGCAGCAGGGCAGCGACAACCATGGGTTTGCTGTTGGGTAGTGGGCCGTGCAGATGTGGGATCAAAAGGCCTACCATATATTATGGTGATTGGGTGTTTTTTCTTTTCTTTTCTTTTTTGTTATGAGGAGTTAGGGACTGTGTTCTGCTTCAGCTGGTGAAAATGGGTGGCAGTAGCGCGTTGGGCCAGCACACCAGGAGCTATGGGGCTTAGGAGGGAGAGGTGGTGGAGGTGCATAGAGCTACTCAAGGTTCTGTACTTGAAGATGGAGAGAATGGCTATGGCCAGGGCAGGATCTCACAAGAGGGAGGTGAGGCGGGTTTTGCCAGACTGGTCAAGGTGGGACGGTAAGGTGATCAGGGTGAAGGGAAAAATAAAAGAAGATGGCAGGGGAAATGGAGGGTTCTTAGAGTGGATTGGATATTTACTGATCTGCCTTGTTGTGCCTCCTTATATGGCTATTGCATTTTAAAATATATCCTCTAAGTTTTAGCACTTTAGCAGCAAGTGCGCTCATCTTGATGACTCCATAAGATGCTTATTAAGGTGTCGCCATGGCGACAAGGCGGCCTCAGGGGTTAAGGCGTCCCACTGCCTTAGCCCCTCGCCTTAGCCACACCGATCTGTACATGGCACAATGTGGCATGATGTGGCTGTTGAGGCATGGGCGGCACAGGTGATGACAGCAGAGAAGGTGGCATGGCTGTCGTGGGAGATGAGTCTGCTAAGGTTTAGGGTTTAAGAGAGGAAAAATAACCTGGTAGGCTTTAAATGGTCTATTGGACTGGGCTTTAAATGTGCTGTTGGACTGGATTTTAAATGTGTTAGTGCAATTTCACCCATATATTCTCATCTTTTTCTCCTTTTCTTTCATTTTGTAAGGCGGCACCTCGCCTTACGCCTTACTGCTTATAAGGTAAAAACTAAGAACTATGCTCCATAATACTGGTATGATCCAGTTACTGTGTTCTCAACATTAGTATTAAAAATTGTATACACGCAGCTATATTCCAGATAGGTATGAACTGTCAGTTTTGAACCAAACATACATGTTTAACGAGTTTATGATTCATGTATATTTATGATTAGATTCGTGATTAGATGTACTTTAGTAGTATCTCTAGTCCTTTTTGTTTGGCATATACCATTCCTGGCTCAATAGTGTAAAGCAAGTAAGTTGATATTAATAGCTTATGGAATGTTAATTGCTGATTTGATGTATCTTTGCTTATATCAAGCTGGGTTAGTGTACTTCATGACATCATCAGTTTTCCTCACTATTAGAATTTTTGCCTCTGGGATGTAATCTAATGTGTAACAAATAACAATCTAAATATTCTCATTTGGCAATTCTTTAAGCATATGATATCTTTTATGCATGTAATGTGATCCATTCTTCAATTCTTGGTATTATGTGTACTTTCAGGTGCTTACATATATTGCATGTTGTTTCTTTGTTCCATCATAGTTTCTACTTTTATCTGACAAAATTACAGTGATATCACATTCTCACACCAAAATTGTTCTTACATATATCATGTTGCTTCATCATGAAATATAACATCTTGCTTCTACTGCAGTCACAAAGGATACGATATGTTCCTACAATCACCAACTATACTCAAGTTTGGTGGGTCCCTAACGTTGTTGTTGCACACAAGAAAGAAGGGATAGAGGCTGTTCATCTAGCTTCTGGACGTACAATTTGCAAGGTTGTGAGATATACCTCAGTGATTTTTGTTGCTTCCAACCTGCCAAATTCTGCCACATTAGTTTGATGTAAATTTTTACTTTTAAAAAGAATTTTGCATTGGCTGGTCCAAGCTGACATCAAGATGCTAATTTACGCCAAGTTGCTAACAATGTTGAATGCTAACTGGAACGATCACTAAGATCAACGTGGGTTGCACTTGAATATGTAGATGTTATGCATATCTTTAACAACCATGTTCTTTCTAAGGGAACCATAATTTATGTGTGTTGACAGTTTACATGTCTGTAACAGAGTCATTTAGTTTTCTCCTCTTTAATTTGTTTTCTGAAATTGTTTTCGTTTCCAGCTTCACTTAACAGAAGGGGGCCTTCATGCAGATATTAATGGAGATGGAGTTCTAGATCATGTTCAGGTGTGTTAAATGTCAAGATTAGAGCTGTTTTTTACCTTTTGATTTGCATTCTTTAGTATACTAGTCTTCATCACTCATATTCTTTAGAGTTATGTACTGGTCTGTCAAGCATGTTGCTGCTTGAGTCGTGAGGTATCATGGCATACTGTACATCATATTTTTACAGCTATTGAACAAATTAGTTCAAATGATTAAGGATTTTCAGTAAGTTCCTTCTAGAAGAAGAAATTGAACTCCTGTTCGAGCATGGACTTTGGTGATACTGAAATGTTTTCTTCTCTCGCTAGTTTGAGCTGTTCTGCTATCTTTTGTACTAGTATTCTTATTAAAGTTATATATGTCTTCTCATAAATGGTGTGCAAAAGTTGTATGCAATGTCTAAACCAATAAATTGTAAACATGGTACAAGAATGCCCTTCTTACTTCGTGTTAAATATTTTATGTCATCTTTACCGCAGGATATTATGCCTACTATTTTACTTTCTAAACGGGAATTGTATAGACAGGCACAAAGGTCCAGGGTCATAGTTCTTTGCTTTCAAACATGTATGTGGATTACTTGTAGCTATTTTCTTTAGTAGCTTCACTGGTGCTCAACATGTTAATTATTGTTATTGTGCTGTGAAAAACTTGCTGAATGGCAACATCTTTTGTAGGTTGTTGGTGCAAATGGCGCTGAGCAAACTGTTGTAAGTGGTTCAATGGAAGTACTGAAACCTTGTTGGGCAGTTGCTACATCTGGTGTGCCAGTGCGGGAGCAACTTTTTAATGTTTCTATCTGCCATTACAACAATTTCAATTTGTTCCATCATGGTGACTTCTCAAGAAGTTTTGGGAGGACATTGGATACAACTGGCTTAGAGGTAGCGACTCCTATTCTGCTCCAGAGAGACGACGGTCATAAACACAGGAGAGGAAGTCACGGGGATATCATTTTTCTTACAAGTCGTGGGGAGGTCAGCATATCCTTCACTGTACTTCCTTTGAAATTCCCATCCCTATGATAGGCATGGTTGCTCGTCTGGTATGGGAACAATTCAGAAGTGAGTTAACATGGAGCAATACATTGTCGACCCCTCTGATTTCAAACATAGGTCATTTTAGACTTCACAACTATTTCTCAAATCTAAGTTGTTTTGAAAATTCTATGGACTTTTTCATCTTTTCCTTGTTTGCCCTTGCCAAATAAATGCAACACTGACAAATGAATGAGCAACCATTTCCATTGCAGTATAAATGAAGGGCAACAAAGTCATTTGAGCTGTTTTCTTAATCCTTATGTGCAAGCCTAAAACGACTTACATTTGGAATCAGGGGGAGAAGTGATTGCAGATAACTCAAAGCCACTAGCTTCTCTCATGACTTTAGCTGCACTTCACTGCATCTGCATTTCTTTTCAACTCTCTTTACTTTTTCAGTTATCTGCAATACACTGACTTTCTTTGCTATTGTAGGTGACTGCGTACTCTCCCGGTCTACATGGTCACGATGCAATGTGGAGATGGCAACTGTCAACAGGTGCGGCATGGTCCAACCTTCCGGCTCCATCAGGGATGATGGAAAACATGGTAGTTCCTACTTTGAAGGCTTTCTCTCTGCGAGCCTATGACCGAAAACAGGTAATCATTGTGGGTGGTGATCAAGAGGCTCTGGTAATTTCTCCTTCTGGCAGTTTATTGGCATCCATTGAACTCCCTGCACCTCCAACCCATGCGTTGGTTCTTGAAGATTTTTCTGGTGATGGTTTAACTGATATTATTTTGGTAACATCCGGGGGAGTCTACGGGTTTGTGCAGACAAGGCACCCTGGGGCTCTTTTCTTCAGCACGCTTGTTGGCTGCTTGATAATTGTTATCGGAGTGATATTTGTTTCTTTGCACCTGAACTCCAACAGCAGTAAACCGAGGGCTTCAACTGAGTATAGGTGACATGCCATAATCGACACTCACTTAAGAATTACCTGTCAATTTGGAAGTGTTGTTGCAGAACTTTGAGGTAGATTTTCCCTATAATTAAATGCGTTATACCCCGAATGTAATGTTGGCCTAACTACATGTTGTACGACGTTGGATATATTATAGGCTCAACTCTATGTATGATTTTACCTCAGGTGAGACTAATAGGCACTTTGCGATCCTGACTTTTCTTCTAATAATCGATAGGCATTCTGTATATATATTGTACTAGTTGGATGCTATTTTGGTGGTTCTGATATTCGTAATTCTAAAAGCAAGTAATAGTAGATGAAGGTGTTTCTTTCCTTTAAACTTTATATGGAACTACCGCATTAATCCTTCCATTTCCAGCACATTCATAGTTTCATAGTAAAAAAAGCTGGATCAGTGATGTTTGTTAGTTCACCGGTTCGTAGGTCTGACTGTCTAACAAACTGCTGGTTTTTGTTTATTAATTTTATATTTGTTTTGTATTATTTTAATATAAAAACAATATATGTTGATGAAAAAATTTATATAAGTATGTATGAAAAAAAATATAATTTTACATCTACAATTATAATGATGGCATAATATCATATTTTATAGTGATACTATAACCATAATGTCATAATTTCCCATCATCATAATAATAATAGTCAAGCTCTTTAACAAAGTTTATTAAGGATGTATAAAAAAATAAAAAAATATTTTAAATCTAGGCATTTCTTGTTTTACCTTTAAATCCACGGTAAATAAAGTTGCAAAATGAGAGTTATGTTGTGTTCTAACGTAGAGCCGGATGGTTCTCCAAAATCACCAGCGGTTCACCAGTTCAAGTGTATGAATGGTCTTTTACCGAGACCAAGCTGTCAAGTTGTCTAGTTTCGTTTTTTTCCCAACCGACGGTCCGGTCTGTTTTTTCTTTATGTGCTTTCAAGTCGGTTGAGTTCTATAGATGTGGGAAACAGGGGTCGGGTTTGAAGGAGTTATTGTTATCTAATGAGTAAAAATTATCGATGATCCATTCAATTTTCTAAGTGCTCCATTCAAAAACCATAACATCCATTTAAAAACAAAATAAAAGTCATGTGATATGCCGTGTATTAATTTGTATTTCTTGAAAAACAAATTCTTAACGACACGAAAGTAGCAAACCAAACCTAACAAGATCTAGACTCGTTGTATTCTAGTATCACAAATTCACCGAATCATGACCAAAAGTCAGTCACAATACCAATTAACATATGTATCCAGTCCAGACTCCAGTGCCAACAAAGCCAAAATGTCAAAACTCCGGCAACATCCATGCTGATTGCTGAAGACCACACTGGGTAATATCATGAGAATGACTGATACAGTCAGCTCTATTCATAATTTCATAGCAATAGAGCGTAGCATTGCAAACTAGTTTAAGAGGTACAGATTGAGGTATAGCTGATGATGATCTGCATATCAAAATACAAACTCAATACCCCATAGTAATCAAATAAAACCAAAGATAAATGGGTCATAGCAAGAACGAGCTTATTCATCAGCAAACTAGTTTAATTTTATGGAATCCACGCAAATCCGTAAAATTAAATCACAGTGATTTTTTTGGAAACATAACAAATTTGTAATGAACTGGACCAGATTTATAAATCATCAATTCAAACCAAAGTAAACACATGTTCACAACTTTGCGTGAAGATAAAACAGACCTCAAATTTACAGGACTATAACCAGAAAAGCAATCCTAGAATTGCTGGTTGCAAGTTGTAAGGCCACAACTCAAAAGTCGATGATAATTTGAATGCACCAAGTTTTTTTTTCAATGGCAAGTTAGCCCAAATCTCAGGAGAGTGACCTCTGAGATAGACTGTCTTAGATAGCATGAATACAAGTCTACACCATCCAGAATCAAATGCTAACAAAGAAGGGATGGTCACTTGATATATTCCAACCACAAAATTGAGTTGGAGTCACCACAGAGAAGAATGAACATGGCCAGCTAGTGATAGCTGCTAATTTACTGTTTTGATATCTGCATTGAGCAACTTATTATGTAACAGTCACATACATAATACAAAGAATGAGACAAATCATTATCACTATCAAGTTATCAAGGAACATGCTAGTTTACAGTTTCCATAACTACTATTTCAAATGCAATTGTGTAGCCAGCGCTGCCAAATATGGTTGCTCGAGCATTGTCATCAACGGTGAAATATAGGGACAGGAACTCAAAGTTGATGATGATATCAACCTGTCATACTGCTTTTGGTGGCTTGGTGCTGGGTAAATGACACCAATGTGATACACCACCAATCATGCTGGTCCGCGTGCATGCCTTTCCTAGGCCTGAAAAACCCTTGTGACAAAATGAAAAGCAGGCTGTCTGCACCATGTTGGCAAGCTGGTTAACAGGATGAAGGATTGTACAGGGTTAAGATATACTGTTTGCAAAGAAGCGTGCCTCCTCTAGCAAGTAGGCGGAGCTCACTCGCTCAAGTCTGACTACAATTCTTGCCTTTGGTTAGCAAAGAGATTGATGCGCCTCCCTTGGATCTTGTTTGAAATGCTCCTCCCTCTGCTGCTGCTTCTAAGAGGAGTGAGATGGAAGCGCAGCATTCCAGTATCCAGGGTCCGAATCTGAGGTGATGAGCAGTGAACGCTGCGACTCCGGCCAAGCCGGTAGAGTCTCTTCAGCAAAGACTGTTGTGGAGCATCATTCTGTGCATCGGCACGGATAGAATCTGCCAAAGATATCTCCAAGTTCATCCGGGCAGAAGAGACCGAACGGTTACCGGCGTTCATCGGGTCGCCGGCGCGAGCTGCGTCGCCTCGGGCGTGCCTCCAAGACTCTGATAGGGATCTTCTGAGCATCTGTGTAGGCCTGCTGATGAAGGCCCTGATAGGCTTGGAAACCAGAGCACCGCCGCTGCTGATAGCATTGGGCGCGCCGGCTGAGCCATCCCACGACTGGCGGGAGTCGGCACCTGTGTCGCAGCAGACGATCCACTCACAGGATTGACGGAGGGAGCGCTTGCGCTGCAGCTGCTGGCCTTGTCCTTGCTCGTCTTGGTCCCCACGGTCTTGCATTTGCTTGTCTTGGTCTTGGTCGCCCCCGCCTTGAACTTGCTCGTCTTGAGCGCCGGCTGGAGGCGCCGTATCGTCGAGCTGGAAGAGGTAGAGAAGCGTAGTCCGAACCCTAGGCTGGGGGATTTCGGTGGAGATCTCCGCGGCTAATGGCGAGGGGGACGGGGAGGGGATGCAAGCGGCGGAGAGCCTCTCGAGCAGGCAGGCGGAGCAGAATCCGGTGAACGGCGGATGCGAGGGGTGCTTGGGACACCGGCTCGACGGTAGATCGCCGGCGCCTGCGCCTGCGCCATTGGGATTCATGGATCCCTGAAACCAAAACGAGCAAGCGCAGGAGGTGGATCCGCGGAGATCGGGGACGAATTGGTGAGTTTGACTAGGGTTTTGACCACATCGGTTTCGGGGAGCGGATGGTGGGAGCGGCAGAGGAGAGGAGGAAGTCGACCCGGTTGGAGCAGAGAGCCGTTGTTTTCTTGTCTTTTCCTTCGAGTAGTCACCGACACGTGGGCCCCACCTCCTCATCTGCTCATTTTGGGCCCCGTTCCGTTCCGTTCCCCCCCCCCCCCAAAAAAAAAAGCGAGGTCCGGTTGTTTTACAAAAATGCAAGTACTGTAAAAAAAATTCAAACAAAATACTTTGTTTTGTGTCTGTATAACTGTCTTGGCTCAACGAACCAAAATGTAGCAAGTTTTGTTTCTTAATTAATTTGTTTAGTTTGTCGGAAATAAGAAGGGCCGGGTGTGATCATTAACAAAATAGCTTAATTTCCATTCCATGCATTCATCGATTTGCTCAGCTCGTTCCACAGTACATTCATACATTGAAATGGTACACTTTGAAATCGAGCAACGCAACAAATTAAGGCCCAACGATGCATGCAAGCATGAGAAGCAGCTGAATCTTGAACATATATATACTAATTTGAAGAGAACAGAGATTAAGATGGGAGTTGAAGATATCAGAAGATGCATGATCTCAGAATTGAAGATGGAGTTGATAGCTAGGTAGGTAGCTAGCAGGCCGAGGAGAGCCTAAGCTCAAGGTCCAAACTGCCGTCGTCGTCATCGTCTTCGTCGTGATGAATAGGCGTCGTCGCATCAGCAGCTGCAGGAGGGCCCAACTCCAAGTTAAGTTCCGGCGCCGTCGTCGTCTGATCAAGAACGGAGTAGTAGTCGCGTGCTGGAGGAGGGTAGTTGAGGTTGGGAAGAAGAGGAGGCTGCTTAGGAGGAGGAGGAGGAAGACGAAGACGAGGGCGAGGCGGCGCCGGCGGAGGGGAGGCGGCGTGCCTGAGCCTGGCCCTATCCCTCCGGTGGACGTTCATGTGGCCGCCGAGGGCCTGCGCCGACCTGAACTCCCTCTTGCAGAAGCCGCAAGGGTAAGACCTCGGCGGCCACGCCAACATGCTGCTCCACGGCTCCCTCCTGCTCATCCTCCGGCTGCTCTCCTCCATGATCTCTCTCTCTCTCTCTAGATCTCTACCAGCTACCTACTCCGATCCTACTTAGCTAGCTATGTGTACCATGCATTCATGCAACTCAATCAATCAGAGATTCAGAGGCTAGCTAGCTACAAGATCGAGCTTGCTTCAGGTCATGAATATAATTGTGGCATGATCACTGGGATATATTGATGGAGCTACTAGCTACCAATATATATATCCAAGCCGGCCGCTAGCTGCTCATGACGCAGTACTGTTCATGTCGTCCTCTCTCCCAGTCACAAGCAGCTGATCGAGATCGAGTCCCAGGCTCCCAGCACAACAGCAGTCTCTCCCCCTGGACTTGACTAGCTCAGGCATTCTCTCTCTCTCTCTCTCTCTCTCTCTCTCTCTAGCTCAGGCCTTAAGCTAGCACGGAAACGCACACAGGCTGACATGCTACTGTAGATGCATCATGCATGCACTGTAGGAAGGAAGCACATACACTATCTAGCTGATCTACTGGTAGTTTCATTTCACTGTTTTGTGATGCACATGCACGCTTGACCGGGCCGTTCTTGTGGTGCTGAAATGGCTATGCAGCTACCTCGATCGATGCATCGATGGATGGATATGTCGCCTTGGTAATGCCACTCCTCCATTGTCAAACGTGTGCAGTGCAATCTTTCCTTGTATAACAAACTGCAGGACGGGCAGGCTTGTGCATCGGCTGCTCTACTCCAGCAGTGTTGACCACGTGCACTGCAGTTGGATTCAGGCGACCGATCGATCGAGTTCAAGGTTCTGGGAGAGGCACGGAGGGAGAGGCCGGCCGCCAATCGATCGATCGACGGCGAGATGTGCATGTCATGGAAGCCACAAGCACAGGGTGAATTAATAGGATGCATATGCATGCATGGCTAGTCGAGATGATGCTCACTGCTCGTCAAGCTAGGCGAATTTGATTTGTTTGATTAAATTAAAGGGAATTCGATTAATTCACATGTTAATACATATTCATATATATATATATATATATATATATATATGTAATCTATCGATCGAGTTTGAATGTACGTGTGCCATGCTAGTTGTATATGTATGCGTATATATAAATTAAAGCCAATATAATAGGATTAAGATTCGAGGGGTACCAAATCAAATCTAGCCGAAAAGAATACGATCGGAAGAAATTAGAAAAATTAGAAAAAATGAAAAAATAATGCCCCGCCGCCGGCACCAGCGACCCATTGTCACTAGACCGCGCCGCAGTCCCACTCCCACTAATGCCGCCGGGAGTCGCCACCTCATCGGCCTCGCTCAGGTCGCCCCGCCATAGGCCTCGCTCCACCGCCCCACTTCCACTGGCGCCGTCGGGCCACACCCAGGTCAAGCCGATCCGCTTCCCAGACCGTCACAAGCTGCGCCAGCGCTGCCGCTCTGCCTCCTCGCTCCCGTTGCCGTTGGGCCTTGCTGGCGCTCCGTCCAGCCTAATTGCCTCACATTCCTATACTACTCACACGGAAAGCTAAGAATGCTCTTCCACCACTTGAGGTACTATTTTATCTTCACCAGGTACCAAGAGGTACCAAATTAATCTCAACCATTAGATAAATATTTTGAATGATTCAAATTTAGTACTTCTCCTCCCTCAATGATGGTAAAATTCCTCATAGGATTACCCTTGTCCACTACTTACAAACACTCACTGTAGCGGTGGACAAAAACGTACTGTAGCGGCGGACAACCAGTCCGCCACTGCTCTAACGCTAGTGCTAACCAGTGTTAGCAGTGGCGGATAGAGTGCCCGCCACCACTGTGTCGACAACAGTGGTGGGCACACTGACGTCAACTTCCTGCCACTGCTGTTAGCCATAGCCATGGCAGACACGTTGACGTCATGAAATCACCACTGCTATGGCTAACAGTAGTGGCAATTGCATGACATCAGCGTGCCCGCCACTACTGTGTTTCCCCTATTTTATATAAATGTTATAAACCTTAATTCAAACAGCCCCACAACAAAAACACAGAAATATACAACTTCACACAACCATCCACATCTACAGCAGCAACACAACCACGGAAATTCACAGCTCCCACAACCATCCATAGCAGCAACACAACAACAACTCATCTCATCAATTTACCAATTTACAAAGTTCACATTTCATCAGACATCAAGTTTACATCTCATAAGAACTTAAAAATTAACAATTGTTCACAAATACATGCTCATTTTGTTTCATGTTTCTTCTTGGACAGCCAACTCCTATCTTGCACATCTTGTTTTTTCTTCTGAGCTTCAAAATTCTTGAAAATTTGTTGTGCTTGCCTTTTAGGTCTTCTGGCCCAACCTCTCAGAGTTGGATGCTTGGCCACTTCACCCTTAGGATCGAAGAATACTCCACGCTCATGAATAAATTCATGCATCGTGAAGCAGCACATCCTTGATACGATTCCATACATTTTTTGCATCAGAGAGTTAGTTCTTCTTGGCAATGGTTGATGGATGTGATGTCTGCATACGTAACATATAAGTACATACATTACATATTATATTAGATTAACACACAATAAATCAACTTACTTCATTAGTATCCTCACAGACTGTCCACACAAACTTTCATAAGGCATTGCTCATGAAATCACAAGTGTAATAACCACAATGCACCGACCCAAGAAGTTGTTTGTGACACTTCAAAATAAACAAAGTTAGAACGATATATAGTTTAGCTTTATTATTAGAAATAATAAATTTCAAAATATAATCTTACCGGATAGTTAGTTCTGATATGCATTTCTTTCGGCCATTGTGGATCATGTGGGCCACCTAACTTTTTCACGTAATATTTATATGCACTCTGAAGAACATTTATTATATCTTGATATTCTTTTCTGGGTTTGTCGAGAGCGTCGAGCACCCAAACCCTGGAGTTCTTCGGGTATATCAGAAGTGCAATCCAATGATCACTATCGAAAGAAGTAATATGTGATTATGTTAGTTTCATAATCGATAAAACGTGATTAAGTGGATATAGTGGGTATATTTACTTAAAGTTATATACCCCGGTTATCATTTCTTTTTCTTTCCATTAAAACATGCACCACACAATATACAACGCGACACAATTCCTTTTGTTTTTCTTAAGTGCGTCTTGGTCTTTAGTGAACATCTTCTTTGAAACTTTTTTCGACCCGCACTCTAGTACTTTGCATCGTTCTGGTTCAGTACTGGGTTCAGTGTACTTTGACTTATCAATAAATGAATTCAAACGTCATATGTTATGAAACACTAGTTAATATAAGACGTGATTGATTTTTGCTTTGTATTGACAAAGTAAAAACTACTTACATGCACCAGAGCATCATTCTTGTGATGTCGGTTCGCTTCAGACGGAACATCCGGTCGAAGTCATCGAAAAATAGTGCAAGAGTAAACTCTGGGCAATTGAATACTTCTTTTGGAACCTTAATTTCTATTTGCATAACTCCTAACGAAGACGCTTCAAGGTACCAGTCATGAAATGTTTGCATCTCCCAGTTCATACTCTTAAGTACTTGTTGGGGTAAGAATGGTTTGCATGGTTTGTACTCAATATAATCATCGTCTCTGTAGGTCCATTGATCCACAGAAAGTGACCCTTGCTTCTGTACTGGAGCCTTTACGGGAGCCTCTACGGGCATAGAACGTGTTTGCCCCACAGTAGTAAAGAATTTGAGCCTTTCAGACTTTGGCTCAGAACACTACCCAACTTGAACAATTGTCTTGTGGATTGTGGGCTTTGGGCGTGCCTCTTGTTTCTCAAGCTCGGGCACTAGCACTAGCAGAGGCTCTGAACATTTCTCTTTTTTGTCAGGCTCAGGCAGTAGCACTGGCTCTGTCACTTGAGGCTCGACCGCTAGAACTGACTCTTTCACTTGATCAGGCTCGACCACTGGCTCTATCACTTGAGGCTCGGCCACTTTAGGTTCTGTCACTTCCTCCGGCACGTGTTGTTGAGCCATTTGTGGATCTGCCACTTTTTTGGGCACGTCTTCCTTGAGTTGTTGATCCATTTGACGATCTGCCACTTTATCGGGCACTAGATCCTTATCTGCTTCTTCCTCCATCTCACACTCATTAACAAGTGATAAAGATCCTATATTTTGCATATCATGAGATGAAGGATATGTGGGGGATTGCGATGAGAAAATAGGCAATTTACTCTGAAAACTTGTCGGAGACTGCCTCTGGAGTAATTTGATATCTTGGCTCGCACATAAGACAAAGTTATTCAGTGCATCTCCGATTGTATCAATCCCCTCATCAGACATTGGAATATCCAGGGGGTCATTGATAAATCTATCGTTGGTGATTTCAGAGCAACTACAATGTTTGAAATAAAGGGTGTCTAAGAGAATCTTTTTGCTTTAGTACTAGTTCTATACATTGAGAAGGTAGTACTAAGTAAGGTATGAGTTCTAAACATGGATAGTAGTTCTTCAAATTAAATAATACTATTTTTTGGTTTGCTAGTTGTCCATTGGATAGAGCATGCATTATTTTATATTTTTCATCTTGCTAAGAGTCATACCTCTAGTACTATACATTGTAGCATTTTTCCTAAAAAACAACTTTGCCACATGTCAATATAATACTAGTTCCATAGTTCCATACATTGTGGATGCTCTCATTGACCTGAACTTTGGTATACTCCGCGTGAATAGGCCGATTGTGAAATAGATCCCTAGGCATAGCAATGCCTCATGCAGCCTCTTGGGAATGCTCTTTGCATCCAATCGGTATATGTAGGTTGCATGGTGTGTCCTCTTTGATATAATTTATGGGAAATTTCTCTTGTACTAATCCAACACTGCTTGGTACGTCAAGTCATACCTCTAGCACAACTATTTGTCCCACTGTAGCCTGCATGATGTTTGTATTCTCACTAATAAATTCAAAGAAGTGTCTCTCCCACTCTGCACGTCACTCTGCGACGTCATCTGTTATAGAAGAGACACCCCGGGTGCGCTCTCGATGTTCCTCATTTCCGAGAGCAGATGTTAGCTGGTCATTACATCCCTCGGGCTTGAACTTCCTAGCCTTGTCCAACTCAGCGATTTCCTTCACTTTTTGAAATACTCCACTAGTTTATGAGTTGGAGAGGATATATTGGCCCTTAGGTGTTTTTTTAGCCCAACCTAGGAGCCATATCTTAGTGCGTTGATCAGCACCTAAAAACTGTTCAGGTAACCCAGCCACATGGTCCTCCTCTTTCTTTCTACTCCACTCATCCTCCTTGGCCTTATATCCACCTGGGCCAAGTTTATATGGGAACTTATTCTTCTTATTAAGTTCTTTGAACATGATGCTCTCTTGTTTGGCTTCTTCCGAGAAATGCTGTAATTTGAATCCATTCCATTCATTTGGCATGATAAACCCATAGTCGTTGAGCGGTGACTCTCCTTTCTGAAGGTACCATGTGTTCAACTTAGTCCTGAATGTACAAAGAGATTTCCCGATAGTCTTCAATGTGGCAGCTTTAGCGTCTTCTAAGCGATCTTCGAGGAATTTATAATGCACTTTTATATGCTCCCACAATTCGTTCTTTGTAGCTTCAGGGACATTCTTCTAGTTTTTCCAAACTATCTTACACCGCTCCCTAGCGATATATCCACAGTCATTGCGCCACTTAGTTGTGATTTCTTTTGGTTTCATTGGAGTCCCATCAACATGCACATCTTCAACCTTGTAGTATGCAGCTTGTTCTTCTCCCATTTTCCTCTCCTCTTCACATTTGTAGAGGATGTAGTGGCAGCAGGCTCAATAGTTGTTGGCTCAGAGGACTCAACAACTGGCACAATAGCTGTTCTTTCCTCGATATGGAATAATAGATGCTTTCTTCCTCGCTTTGGATGATCCTACGATGATAGACAATCTGAACGTCAGAAATGTAATCCTCGGTTAGAAGCTGCTCTGACTTGTTACTAACACAATAATTACCTACGCTTGAGCTTCAGGAATGTAATCCTCATCGGCGTATTCTCTTGTTCGCTTCTTCCTAGGCTCCACTGGATGTGGATCCTCTAGAGAGTGGTACGAAGATTCGCTATCGGAGGATCCTTCAGACGAACCCTCTTTATTTGTTTTTGTAGGAGACTCGTAGATGAGCTCCTCAACGAGACATCCTTCTTCCACCATAGATGAACTATTCATGAACAAATGAATCATTTGACTCGTAAATAAGGCAGGCAAGGAATTGAATAAAGAGCTAATGTATCTTGACTAATCGTTGCCTAGATGCTAGTTGAACCTCGCCCTGGTCGGTCTATAGAGCCCGACTAGAAATTAGATATTAGATTAGGTTAAGAGTCTAATTAGGTTAAGATTCCAATTAAGTTAGGTTTGAGTTCTTAGATTAAATGAGCCCTATGAATGTATGCTACCACACAATAGTTGGCTATGACTCACCATATGGGTGTGTGGTGTCCGCCTCATCCATCTGGATCCGCGCCTCCGTCGCATATGAAAGCCTCATCCCTTATCTTCAGTCTCCACTCTGGACCATACACCCCCCTTTGCGAAACTGCAACTTGGCATGTGGTGGTTGCAGGATGAGGAGTCTGGCTTCCTCATTGACGACGTCGCCGAGGAGCTCTTCATGTCCGTGCTCACGTAGCACAGGTACTTCAGCAATGACCTCCTAGGTAGGGCCATGTCAAGGCAAGGCCATGGATACTAACATTATATGAATGCAAATCAAGCTTCCTGATTGTAAGTTGAGACTTGACAATGTCGTAGAAGAAAGAATACTGCTTATACCAAATAGCATAGTCATCCAACAACTTATACCAAGGACATGACATATTTTCATGTACGAAGGAATGCACAAAGTTGTTGAGGCCTCAGCATATTTTGTGTTGTTTTTCAAATATGTTCATGGCTGCCATGGAACCCATGGACACATCCATACCCTGCCAGCAACACAAGAAAGAAGAAGTTGTTGCAAGGGTATGGATGTGTCCCATGGTTTTGATAACATACATGAGATAACTCAATAACAATTTGCATCATAGGCCTCTAAAAAGAATTGCAAAACAGGAATTACAAAATCATCACATGACTCCACATGCCGGATGCACTTGAGGATTAGTATAGTAGCTTTAGAAGTAATAGCAGTAGTAAACTGATCAACAGTGTCAAAGGTGGGAAATGGATGAAAACTCTTCTTAGCTACAACTCTCTTATTGGTTGTGTTATGTATGATTTAGACTGGGAAGTGGCCTCATGCATCAGTAGTCAGTTATTATTTCTGAAGCTACAATACTAATCCTCAAGTATAGTGCTTTCACAAAAAGTATAGTGCTTGAACTGGTATTTTTTTATCCATGTATGACATACTAAAGCACTCATGTAGTCCTCTACAACTATTACAGTTAAATTAGAAGAGGTTGAATATATGAAAAACTATATATAACTACAGTTCTATAGGAACTAGATATATAACAAGTGTTGACTACAGTTCTGCAGGACTATATATACATACATATAAACATGGGATGAGTTGCTTAATTTTTCATAACTAGCATCCACTATGGATCTAGATATCTGTTTAGGTAGAAGCATGTATAAAGCATTACAGCTACTCATCTGTAGCACTTTCATAACAAGCTACTCATCATGCAATACAAATAAGAGCAAGTCTTGGTACAAGACGGCATAATAAACAATAGATGAAATAAATGGCAGGAAAAACAATCTGTTCCTTAATCATGAACATAATAAAAATACTCTCTACTGTTAATTGATAAAACTACTGAAGGCAACAGAGATGTGTCCCCTACAGTAGGGGAAAAGATGGAGCCGACAGTGACACTTCATGCAGAGCCACTTCACACATTCACATGCACAAGATTTTGCTCTAAAAGCTTAATTTACTCATGTACTGTGCTACAGTGCCTATGTATGCTTGGACATGCATGCATGGTTTGAGTTATAGCTTACAAATTGCCTTAATTTTAGAAATATATTTGCTTATAAACTTAGTAGGCAACAAGTTCGATATGATGAAGTTGAACATGGCCTAAATACGGCCTTGTAAACCCTAGTTGTATCAGTTAGTTAATTTGACCATAAATTCATGTCGTTCGATCGTTCATTACTACCAGATCATGCATTTAGCAGTTTGGGTAGACTAATCCACAGATACTGTGTGAGAAATATAAAATAGAACCAGAGCTAGTATCATACCAGTGGCAGCGACGGGCTCCGGGGGTGGCAACGAGCTCTGGTGATGGCGATGGGCCGGCAACGGTCTCCGAGGGTGGCGGTGGTCTCTGGGGGTGGCGACGGGGATGGCCTCCGAGATGACGAACTACGGGGTGATGTCAATGGGTGGTGGGGATCGGCTAAGGGGCGGCGGCAACGGGCTCCGGGGGCGGTGGTGACGGGCGGAGGGCGGTGACACGGGCTCCGAGGATGGTGGCGATGAGCTCCGGGACGACGACGATGGGTAGAGGGCGACGACGCGGGATTTGATTTGCAAATGAAGTTAGGTTTTTGGAGAGGGCGGGAGCGAAAAACTTATATAGGTGGATTAGCAGTGGCGGGCAAGATGACGTCATCTTGCCTACCACTGCTATTTCTCTTAATAGTGGCGGGCGGTGACGTCACTAGCCCGCCACTACTAATCCGCCCGTCGCTGACGTTCGACTTAGTAGTGGCGGGCCGCTGACGTCACCCAACCGCCACTACTAAGAGGAACAGCAGAGGCGGGCTGGTGACGTCAGCATGCCCGCCACTGATTACACCCGACCGCCACTGAGAATTTTGCATACATAGCACCGACATCGCGGGGCTTTGCCAAAATAGCACTCCAACAATGCCAATTGCAAAAATAACATTATAATGGTGGGCAATTTGAAGATTCGGCATCGGGCTCAACTGAACAGCATAATGACTTGCTTCTTCCGGTTTTGCCCCTGCCTGCAATAAGAGGAGAGCGTTGTTCTTGTTTAAGGAAAGAGAGGAGCGAACAGCCTGTGGGAGAACCACCGCGCCACCGGTCGCTGGGGTCGCCGCGGTCCGCCACCTTAGCGGATTCGATTTAGAGATGAGAAGAACACAAATGCTTAATCCGATTCGATCCAACTATTTTTGGAGCAAAAATTTTGCAACGAGAGCATCGAGAACTCCGTGGAAGCTGCTGAATTTGGAGCTCACCACGTCGACCTCAATGCCGAGCCTCCTGACGCCGTCGGCGGTGACAGGGCCATGCGCGGCGACGACCATGTCGAGCCAGCGAGCTCGAAGCCGCGGCCAGCTCCATCCCGCGGCATCTGCCGAGGGCGGCGACGCTGAAGGGGAGCGCAAAGGCCACATCGGAGAGGGGGTGTTGCGCCGGAGATGACTGAAGAGCCCGGGAGAAGGCGGAGATGCCGGAGCGGGAGGTGAAGGCGAGCGCGACGAAGGGGTCAAGTGCGCCGGGCAGGACGAAAGGGCGGAGGCGGTCGGGGTCTTGTGGGCGGATGGCGATAGTAGGGACAGGGAGCGGGTGCGCGCCGCGCTGCCTCAGGATGTCTTGGAGCCGACCGCCATAGCCACCACCACCGGCGTCGGTCTGCGGCGTCGTGAACGCCTCTCGCTGGCTAGCCAGCGACAAGGGCTCCGGCAGCGCCATCTCTCAATCCAGAGGGACGAGAGCGGCCGTCTTCACGAACGGTTGACTTATTTTGAGCATATCTTCTCCCACAGGCTGTTCGCTCCTCTTTTTCCTTAAACAAGAACAACACTCTCCTCTTATTACAGGCAAGGGCAAAACCGGAAGAAGCAAGTCATTATGCTGTTCGGTTGAGCCCGATGCCGAATCTTCAAATTGCCCACCATTATAATGTTATTTTTGCAATTGGCATTGTTAGAGTGCTATTTTGGCGAAGCCCCACGATGCCGGTGCTATGTATGCAAAATTCTCACCGCCACTACTAACTAAAATGTTTAAATATATATTTTCAACTTGATTATTATTATTATTATTATTTTTCTTAAGGAAATTTTTGATTAGATTATACATATATTACCAATAATTAAATAATAACATAATGTCACTCATGGCCTGCTAGTGCTATACACATTAATGACATAAATAAAAACATATATTACCAATATCTTAAACATAAATGACACTACCAAATGACATAATTGATTTTACAAATACTCACAATCTCTTAAGCTAAACATAAATGATCTAGCCTAGCACTAATTTTCCATCGCCATCGGTGCGTAGATCAGGAATCACACAGCCAAATGACAATTTTGCTTCAACCACATTGATCCTTGCTATGTCAACGAAGAACGACACCTCATAAAACTGATTGTATTCTTCTTCGTCCTCGACTCCATCAACTCCAACAATTCTTTGTTTTCCTAGAGCAACGATGTATTTCTTCTCGTCTTTAGGATCAAGTATGTAAAATACTTGTGCCATAGCTTGAGCGAGTATCCATGGGTCATCTTTATAACCAACCTTATTAAGGTCAACTATCGTAAACCCATAATCATCCACCTCCACACCTTCTGGATGTCTGATCCACTAGCACTTTAATACGGGGATTTCTATAGAGTTCCCGTCGTTAAGTTCCCATATTTCTTCGATGTATCCATAGTAAGCATTCTTTTGTCTAGTGCTGTTTTCTACATCTGTTCTGACACCACTATTTTGGCACTGACTCTTTTGATCCTTTGATTTGGTGTAGAATGTGAAACCATTGATGTCATACGCTTGCCATGTTTTAACCATGCTCAATGGACTGTAAGACAATTTATTTATCATCATCATCTCTTCATCGGTTTCTCCAATCGAAAGGTTTAGATCTCTCACCATGATGTGAAATGAATTTTGTGCTCTTTCATAATCCATTGTTCATTGCGATCTTCATTATTTTCATGAAGCTCTTGCAGGTGTTGTTCAACATATGGTCTCATAATCGCCAACTAATCATGACACTGTAATGTGATTCTCTTACTGTTTGGTAGCTATTGTCTCGTATGATTTTCCTGCCTTAGTTCTTTTACCGGTGAGTTTTCCATGGTGCCGGGACACGGGAACACCTATTGGTTTTCCATCTCTTATGTAATTTGCGTAGCACTCAATGACTTCCTCAGCAGTGTAGCCCTCTATCATGGAACCCTCTAGATAAGCATGATTTCGTACGTAATCCTTGAAGATAACCATGAGACACTCGTACGTATACATATTGTGCAGGTATGTTGGACCGAGAACAAAGATTTGGTCTTCTATATGTATCATATAGTGCTCCATAATATCAAAGTATGAAGGAGGATAGCACATCTCAAGCTGACACATAGTCTCCCTCATTTGTTTACGTAATTCATTTAACTCTTCAGGGTCGATCACCTTCTTTGATATGACGTTGAAGAAGTGACACATGCGTGTGATCACCATCTTCAGAAATAAATGTTTGATTCCTCTTACTATGATGACGAGGAATAGCCCAAGCATAACATGACAATTATGAGTGTTGTAGCCGCTCATCCTCAGATCTTCTACGGAGATAATATTCTTTATGTTTGTTGAGAATACTGTTGGAACTCCGATTCCATGTAGACACCTACAGATTGATCTTTTCTCGTCAATTGTGAGGCTATATCTAGCAGCCGGTAGGAAAATTTTTCCATTGGTCCTTTCCTATGGGTGAATCTCGGGTCTAATTCTGAGAGTTTGAAGGTCCTTCGTACTTTGAGTCCATCTTTTGACTTGCCCGGTATGTCTAACAAAATATCGATGGTGCTTTTGAAGACATTCTTCTCAACGTGCATTGTATTGATAGCATGACCAATCTCCAACTCCTTCCAATAGGGCAAGTACCTAAACAAGATTGACTGATTTTTAAATGGAGCATCCTTTGAAATTTTTCCAGATTTCTTCCTCTTCTTTCCGAAAACAACTTTGATATTTTTCACGATTTTGAATAGAAATTTGCCGTCTCGATGTCATGGCGGCTGCCCAAGCTCGATTGTACCATCGAAATGGTTCCTATTTCTTCGATATTTGTGGTTTCTTGGTAAAAATCTGCGGTGTCGCATATATATCGTCTTAACGAATGATGGAAGATGCACATATTCTGTCTGGTCCACACACACTACACATGTTGTCTTTCCTTTAACCTGTCTTGTTAGGGACATACGCTCCGGGTTGTCAGCTATGGTGCAAAAGATCATGGCTCTTAGATTGAAGTTCTCTTTCTTGTGCTCATCCCACACACGGACACCATGTTCCCATAGACGTTTCATATCCTCCATCAAAGGTTCTAGAAAGACATCAATGTCATTGCCAGGTTGTTTTGGACCGAAAATTAAAGTAGTGAGCATAAGGTACTTTCTTTTATGGCACAACCACGATGGAACATTGAACAAGCACAGAAAGATCGACCACGTACTATGTGGGTTCCTCATCTCACCGAAGGGATTCATTCCATCCGTGCTAAGTCCCATCCTGATATTTCTGGGATCCTCCAAGAAGTCTGGATGGGCTAGGTCAAATGATTTCCACTACCTAGCATCCACAGGGTGCCGAAGTTTTCCGTCATTCTTTCGCCCAGCGAAATGCTAGATTAATAGTTCAACATCTCTGGGATTAGAGAACATATGTTTCAAGCGATCAATCACTGGTAGGTAACACATTACTAAGGCTAGAACTTTTCTCTCCGTCTTATATTCATGCTGGTCTGCAATAACATTCCTCTTCCTCTTCTATAACCTTTTTTTCTTCTTCCGGTGGTCATTGTAGTCCTCCATATAGTTATTTGCATGTTTGTATCGACTTGCATTGCACTACGGACAGCTCTCTAACAATTCATACTTTTTTCGATATAGGATACAATGGTTCGGACATGCATGAATCTTCTGAATGCCCAAAGTCAACAAACAAATCATCTTCTTTGCTTGGTACGCCTCAGATGGCAGACTATTGTGTTTCGGCAAAACCTTTTTAGGAGCTTCAAAAGATCTGAAAACTAGTGTCGGCCCATCCATTGCCGACCTTCAGTTTCATAAGCTCAAGAGTTGTGTACAACGCAGTATACTACTTATCACAATCATGACGTTCCTCATAAAGAAGGTTTTTCGATGCTTTGTCAAGTACTTCAAAGTTATCGTAGCCTTTCGTTGTAGTTCTCTACAACAACACCTTAGACACAACATTTCGCATCAGTTCCTCGACATCAAAGGCATCACCATCATGATGTTGATCAACATCATGTGTTGTGTTGGATGTATGATCACAACCTCTTCTATGTTTATGAGCATCTTGCAGCACATCAGAATAATCAGGAGGATTTTCACCCATCTCACTGTGTTTCATCCATATATAGTAGTTCTTCATGAAGCCATTTTTCAACAAGTGAAATCGTATGGTTTCACGATCTGAACATAGATACATTGCTTCGTTCTTACAAACTTTACAAGGACAATATATTGCCGCTTCACTCTGATGAGAAGCTTATTGTGCGGCAGCTTCAATAAATTCAGTTACTCGGTTAAAATATGCCACCACATCTCTGTCGTTGGACGAGTACATCCAGGACCTGTGCTCCATCTAAAACATATTATTTTAAAAAACATTAATAAATTCATTATTGTTAATTTTAGTAATTTACAAATTAAAAAGATATTGATTTATCTCTTGTGACAACATTAATTAAAAATTCTTTAATTGAAACTATGTAAACCTTGTTAATTATAAAGGAGTAATAGTATTAAGTAGAATAAATACTTTAATTGGTTTATCTCTCCAAACAACATAAATCTAGATCTATAATCATAAATAAAATTAAAAAAGATATTAAAACAAGGTAAAATGTATACAAGTGATTAATAATTGTGAGGAGGGTCATATTTGTTTATTTAGGAGAAAGAAACACTATAAATGGAAGAATATTTGAAAATTTCTATTCACAAACCCTAGATTAGTAAAACGCTAATAACTCATTATATACTTAATTAAAGACAAAATAAATGTGATATTCGACATGGATTTACCTCCTAGAACGAAATCCTTGAAAAGAAACGAAAACAAAGCCTCCCCTCCACTTTCTAGATTTTTGTCGCCATTGTACGGACCAAATCGCGAACTCCTGTAGCCTTGGGCTCAAGGAGGAAGAAGGTGTGTATTTATAGCCAGAATACTAGTGGCGGTCGCCTGTGATGTCATCATCACATTAGTGGCAGACAGCGTAGCAGTAGCAGACAGTTTTTTTGTCTGCCACTACTAGTGGCTATAGTAGTGGCGGTCGGTGCTGGCTTTAGCACCGACCGCCACTAGTAGTGGCTACACTAGTGGTGGGAGCTGGCGCGGTAGTGGCTGGTGCCACTATAGTGGCGAGCCTCTAAAAGCCTGCCACTATAGTGAAATCACCCAACGCCACTACAGTTGCGATTTGTAGTAGTGGTCGACAGAGAATTTTGATTCACTCATGTATGCCTTACCGTGGACACATCTAATTAACATAAGAATACACAAAAATACAAGAGCTATGCGTACGGGAATACATGGAAAGAACACACTATCTTGTCTTATACTAGTGAGCTCTACGAAGAAGAAGCACAAAGCACTCACATCCTCCGACACACACCAGCGAGAAAACCACGATTGTACCTTAAAAGATACCTCAAGAGATGAGAGACTCTTCCACTATGTAAATTGGATCAACTCTCCTATACAAATAATGTAGGACTATAACAATAATCTATCCTATCACACATTGATGTCTTTTTATCTAATAGCACTACACGACTGTTGGTGTGTTTTTTGGTCACACTTTGACACACGCATGGTCTAGGAGATCTTCTTAACTCCAGTGCAGGTCCTACGTTCTCAAAAAAAAGGAGGCGATGAAGACTCACAAGGAGGTGGTCATGACTGAGAGAACCCTCTCGGAGCAAATTGAAGTTGAGCCTTCGGTTGTATCGCAGGAGCTTGCACTACCTAAAAAAGGGTCATTAGTGACGGGTCATAATAGGCATTAGTAACGGGCATCGTACCCGTCACCCATATCGCGTCACTAATGACGGGTGTATACTCGTTACTAAGGGTGACCTTTAGTGATGGGCATACATCTTTACCCGTCACTAATGGTCACCTTTAGTGATGGGTATAGGTATTCACGCGTCACTAAAGGTACCTTTAGTGATGGGTATAGATGTTCACGTGTCACTAAAGGTGGACCATTAGTGACGGGCATAGATGTTCACGCGTCACTAAAGATAGATTTTTTTTCATTTCAAATCTGTTCTATACAGTTTCGTTTAGTTTCTTTCGGTTCAAATGAGTTAACAATTAGATCCTATATTATCATGGAGGGGCTCTTTTCATCATTTTTGTCATCGTTCCAATGTGATTTTCATGTAGTCATCATCGGTGAGGTCTCTACGTTGAGCCACAATAGAGGAGGAGCGATGATGAAGAAGAATAGATCCGAGGTGGTCATGGATAGACGCTCTTTCCATTATTTATGTTGTTTTCCCGAAAATCTTTCCATGTGGTCATCGTCAGTGAGGCCTCTACCATGAGATAAAATAGAGGAGGAGAGATGATGATAAAGAAGAAGATAAAGAGGTGATAATAATGGAAGAGAGAAAACAATAGGATTTGGAGAAGCAATGATAATAACTCTGTACCCTTTGTTGATGCAGTTCAATACCGATGAGATTATGGTCGGGTAGAGCATGAAGTACTTTGATCGTTGTCGAGTAGATCTTGTAGTGACGCCGGCCACCATCGATAGAGCACGATCTAGATGAGGATGATAAATATCAAGTAGAGAGAGCAATGGAGTGAAGTTATAGAAAGGTTGAGAGTAAAGACTGAAGAGAGGAGATGAGAATTTATAACAGTGTTCTTCTGTCCGCCTAAATTTTTAGGCTAGTGCTCTTCTGCCCGCCCAAATTTTCATGTGTGTCGGTCTTTAGTGACGAGTCTAGATATTCACGCGTCACTAAAGGTAGGTCTTTAGTGACATGTATAGATATTCACGTGTCACTAAAGGTAAGTCTTCAGTGATGGTCTTTCATGCATCACTAAAGGTGGGTCTTTAGTGACAGGTCTCAACGTTACCCATCACTAATGATCAGTTTAGAATTTTGGCAACTCATTAGTGACGTACATCATTGAGACTCGTCACTAAAGGTAAATCTTAAGTGATGGTTGTAAACACACCCGTCACTAAATGTATATTAGTGACACATGTCTTTTATCCGTCACTAAAGCTATGTCACTAAAGACCGTTTGTGTGGTAGTGTTGATCAACTGCGAACGAGAGAGGCCAACCTAGTAACAGAGCTAGAGGGGATTCGGGCGAAGAATGTCGAACAAGAGAGTGTTGTGGCCTCTTTCCCAACTCGAGTCGATGCCCAGAAATGCTGACTTGCCAGTGCCATCGGTCATGCGTAGCGTCATCATCGCCTCCTCCAAGATATCCCATTTCGGATGCCGAGGATAGGGCCGTCCTTCATAATGTTGATGCAATTCGGCTGCGGGCGATTGAAGCCATCCGTCGATCTCTCTAACTTTATGTGGAATTGACAATCTTGTAACAAAACATTTGCTCCTTTTGTCTAAGGGTGATGCCTTTGCATCGGCCGTATCAAGGCGATGCCATTGGCATCGACTGTTTATGTTTCGCGAAACGGTCACTCTATATTTCCTTCAATATTTCTTGTACGACCTCTTCCCATATCACCGACGTAGTAAACTTCAATCCATTTTTATTTTCATCGGGGACATCTAGGTTCTTACAATGGCTGGCATCGGTCCGTTGCCTGGTCCGATGTTTGCATTGCTGTAGTTTATCGGCTGCGACAAGGTTTTGACAGAGTCCATTTTATCAATGTTGTCTTCACAATACGAGTTTAGGTAGCTCCTCGTTGATTGGGTTGATGCCATCATCCGATACTTCAAGAAATTTGTTATCCCAAGCTTTTCCTGATAGACAGATGACTCCTTTCATTTCCCATACTGATAAATCGGTTGCATATATGTTAACCGATTTATCAGCGGGGACGATTTCCACCTGGTCGCCGACCCACTGTACCAGGCTCTGGTGCATCGTCAAGGGGATGCAACAATTTGCATGTATCCAATCATGCCCTAGAAACAGGCTGTAAGATCCTTTTCCTTCTATAACAAAAAAGGTAATCGGCATCATCTTGCTCCCAACTGTCAGCTCTGCATTCAATACCCCCATAATGTCTGACGAGTTGCCGCCGAAGTCCCTTAATACCATATTAGTCTTGATGAGGTCCTCAAACACTTTTCCGAGCTTACAGAAGGTGGCATAAGGCATCCAGTTGACAATCGCCCCTCCGTTTATCATCATCTTAACATCGGCTTACCATTAACCAATATTTTGATATAGAGAGGTCTTAGATGCCGATCCTCAAGGTCTTCTAGTTTGTCAAAGACGGCTGGCTGTGGATCCAACACTAATTGAGCTATGGTATCAACATAATCTGCGTTGTCCTCGCAAGGTGCCCGATACTCTACAGGGAGGAAGAAAACCATGTTTATCCATGCGTCCTTCTTATCGTCGTGATCGGCCTTATCTTTCGGTCGCCATTCGCTCTTGATTCTATGGGGCCAATCAGCTTCCTCGCCATACATTTGTGCCTTTAGTTCTCTTTGATAAAGACGTTACACCCTTCTGTTCTGGTTCCTCGTGAAAATCCCGCTAGGACATCATTGAGGCTTCTTTGGCATGATCTTGTCGTCGTCGGCCGACTGGCCAATCTCCTTGGCATTGATGGGGTCGAGCCTCTCAAGCGCTGATATCCTTGGTGGGGACAACCTTCGATGGATGACTTCTTGATTACGCGACCTCGTCCCGACGTCATGTGGCCAGTGATTGTCTTGTGCTCTGCCTTCGACACCACATCGCGGACAGTCATCCATTGATGGTAGACGTAGCCCCTCGTTCCAACAAAGCATAAAGAATTCACAATTCCAATGGGGGTTGAAACGTGAATGGTCATGACTGTCTTCGCTATTTCCCTCTCCTTTGACCTCCTCCGGTACTTCCCGATGAGATCCGACGAAGTGATGTTATTGGTGGCCTTTCTACTCCTCCCTATACGCCGATCGTCAGCGTAGTGCGCATGCACCATGTTGAATTGGAATGGATGGCCATCAATGTTCATCAGCTTCTTTCTATCGTCAAACATGATTTGGCCTTGTTCTACAGTTGATTGGATCTGCTGCCTAAACACCTTGCACTCATTAGTGTGAGGCGATGGAGAATTGTTCCATTTGCAGTATTTCCTCTTCTTCAGCTCATTTGCGGGTGGTATCATGTGGAAAGGTGATAGGTGAATCTGCTTCTCCTTGAGTAACATGTCAAATATTTTATCGACCTTGTTGACGTCGAAGTCGTACTTCTCTTTGTCGGCCGGATTTACCCAAGGGCATGTAACTTGTTTCTTGTTATTGGACCACTTGGCCATACCGACTTCTGCATCTGAGTCACTTCTCTTGTCAGAATCCGAATGATGTACCTAAGCACATGCCACCTTCTTCTGATACCTGTCTTGTTGACACCCGGTGATTGAATTCCCGAATACCTGGAGCGTACAACATACTAGTACCATGATCAGTGACTAGTACACACATCCACAACCTTGTCATCACATCCATACAACATACACATACATAAATAGATAACAAGGTTCATAACTAAACGATACATGAGTCTTACATCAGACATAGGGCCGACCGACCAAATAAAAGAGTTCAAACATAGCGGAAAGAGTAGCAAAAGCACAAAAGTTCCTTGGCATGCCCATCTACCAAAACCACACAGGCAACCTACTAGGAACCACCCTAGAAAGAGCCATCATTGAAATCCCCAAGAATGGATGCGAAGTACTCGTCGCTAGGCATATCACTCCCTGCATCAAAATATAAAAGAGCATCCACACGAGGTGGGTCAATACATAAACGTATTGGCAAACACCTACTGAAACCTTAGGAAAACATATTTCTAAATGCAAGCTGAGATCAAAGAGGGCTACATTTGTGGTTTATTTTCAGCATAAAGAAAAGTTCAATTCAGAATAGTAAATAATAGTAAGTTACAACAGAATGTATAAATCAACATGTAACCAATAGTAATAGCACATATGTGATATTATGACACCATACTTGTGCCCTCCAAGGTAGCTAGTAAACAATTCTTTCTCGGCCATCACGACCAAGAAAGATGAACACCATTTTCTACCATACTCGGTTTTACTATTTCCCTTGTAAATCTCAAACACTATACTAGTACCATTTCACCAAGCCGCTCATGACCGTGATCACGGCTAATTGATTAGTTTTAACACTCTACAGAGGTTGTGTACTTTACCCACATGACATGAGCTAGTAACTATGTCAACCATGTCACGCGATACCATTCGGTACCCGTTTCTACTAGCTCACGACGAAGTTATTTCATTGCCCATAGCCTAAACTTGCATGAGTCCGGCAAGTGTTTATCCACACTAGGAGAAACCCCAGTGCCGCTAGTCCAGGGGTCCTCGCTAGTCCTAGCGTCGTGAGATGAACAAACCCGTCCACTCAACGAGGCACTTAAACCATTGTATTGGATACGCTTAGACGCCCATACATGGGTAGCTCGTACAAGCAGTCCCGTTGGACCTGCTCCTACTACTGCAACCTTCCAATGCAAGGAAGAACAATGAACAACTTCATAAATAAGGTCACCCCATAAATAACACATGCGGTTGCACCATGATTCTTAGTTGATGTCACATAGTTCGGTCTTTAATCGACCCGAGCGAACACTCCCCCTATCGGTGTACAACTACCACCATATGCACACCACTTGTCGCCCAAGTCTTAGCATAATTCATTTTTAGTTTTCATCCTCATATACAACAAAGGAAACCCCCTTTGCATAACACTTTAAGTAGCTAAATTGAAGTGGAGATTGTTATGTTGTTGTAACCATCGTAGTTTCTAAGCATGACTAAGCATTAGCTATAATAGTAGCTCGGATGTACCCAATCCTAGGGATACAAGAGTAGCGGGATCAACTTAACAAGGTGGGAAATGCAACAATTGGGATAACTCTACCCATACCGATATTTATAAATCATCACATGCACCTATATAAATAATAAAGAATTTGCAAAATATGTAGGATACAACATGTTCAAAGGAGGGATGAATAGGTGCTTGCCTTGCCCAACGATTTCCTCAACTTCCCCCTGATCCGTAAGAAGTTCTTCATTGACTATCGGTTCTTTGACTAACAAATTTAAATGCGCGATTCAAATAACTCCAAATAACATAAAAAATTAAAGTATGATAAAAATTGCATGATGTTCATACAACAAGTTATGTTGGGTTATAAATGAATTTAGGTGAAATTATTTCTATTTTTATATTAAGCGTGATAAAGTTATTAGAGGTTAAAATGTATATACATTTAGTATAATTATAGTGATTTATTTATTTAAACTGTTATTATGGGTGAATATTCTACACTTTTTGAGTTTACTAGATTATAGACCACATTTTTATGAAACATACAAAATTAGTTTCAACTAATTTGGAGTTCGGATATGAATTTTCTAATTTGTAGTCTTTTAGTTCTAGAACAGGAAGTTCGGACCACAAAGTTCGGACTTGCAAGTTCAGACCAGGGTGTTCGGATCAGAGAGTTCGGACCAGTCAGTTTAGACTAGTGAGTTCAGACTGCAAGTTTGAACCAGTAGGAAACACATGGTTAAAGTGATCTTTTTTTATATAACTGCTATTATGTTCGCTAGATTGTAGAGGACATTTTTATGAATCAAACAAAATTGGTTTGAACCGATTTAGAGTTCGGATGAATTTTGTATGATTTTTTTTCTAATTTTCAGCTTTTTAGTTCCAAAACAGTCCTAGATGTTCCTGAAATTTACAAACAGGTCCTTCTTCTACCTCCATCATACCCGAACGGACGAGGCATACTAGAGGTTTTTTCTATGGATAATGGCAACTTAAAATGGCATATTTTGGTGGGCTAACCATGGGAATGGAACTAGGGAACTGAGGTGAATCTAATGGTGGTCGCGGTGTACCTTGGGATGACAGGAGCTGCGTCGGCGACATTGAGATAACTTGAAAGTTTCTGGTTCACCGTGGACAGCACAAACTAGGTAAAAAATCACCAAATTAATGCATGCAAAAGGTAGAGGAGGTCTCACACATGGTGTGAGTACGGGGAATCGGATTAAATCTCACCGGAGCCGGAGAAATCGATGGTGAAGGCTTGGCATCGGAGATGAGAAAGAAGAGCCCGATCTCCTTGCTCGCTACACCTTTGGTCGAGCTACTTGAGGGGTTTTTCTACTACTATCAAGGTGAAGTTGATGGCACGATGGCTCGGCTTGGAGTGGACCAAGGTGGTCGGAACACGAGCACGACACCAATGAAATGTCTAGACCGCACTCTAGAGCATGCTAGAGCTCGTCAGCGTTCCTATTGCTGCAATGGTCGGATGGAGATGAGCCCAAAAGCAAAAATGTATGGCATGCATTGAAGAGGAGGGAACACAAGATACATTGGCTAACTGATAATCGTCGGTGAGTCGACTTCACTGTCTTCCTCATGGTCGACGAGGAAAAGTGGATGAGGTAAGAATCTCAGGCTCTCTCCATGGCTCAGCTGGATACTGGGAGGAAGGAGGATGTTGGGCGACCTAGTCAGAGAAGGTAAAGACAAGTTTTGAGGACGTTGAATGTGTGGCATAGCTAGCACACGTGTTGCTCATGTATGAAAGGTATTTGTGGAGATGCCATGCCATGCTATTTCCGGCGACGGCGAGCGGGCCAGAGGCCACAGCGAGCGATGGTGGTCGAAGCTAAGGCCTAAAATGGAAAGAGGACGCTATGTCGGTCACGACGGTACCTTAGGCGAGGCGAGGGGTTGACGGAGCGTGGTCGGCGGCGAGGGTAGACGATGGAGTGGTTCGGGCTCCTCGTCGGCGATGGTGCTCCGGCGGGGTTCGACGTCGGTGGAGGGGTGGCCGAGGTCGGGGTCGTCCTTGCGGTCACGATGGTGGTGAGGGCATGGATGAAGGTGGTCCGAGGCGACGGCGAGCGGTGGCCGGAGGCGAAATAGAAGGAGTGCACTAAAAGGTGAATTGCGGGCGTTCTATTCGTTCTCGCGGTGAGTGGGCGTGGGGGATAAAACGCGGACGGGCAGGGGGTTTAAATAGGATCACCGGCGGAGCTCGCATGCAAGGAAAGTCGAGGGAGGGGCTTAAATCGCCGGCGAGGTCTCGGCCATGCACGGGGCTGCGTTCCCGGGGGCTTAAACGCGTCCTTTAACGCGATTAAACGGGCAGGGGGGGCTCGGGGTGCATTAAACCGGCGCCAATTGAATGCGGGAGGGGCCAGCGAGGCGGATCCGAGGTGGGGGTCGTCGACAGGTGGGGGCCACTGGCCAGCGAGCGCGAGCGAGTGAGGGTGGCGACTGACGGGTGGGGTCAGGCTCGGCCGAGGGAGTGGGCTGGTTGGCGCCGACAGGTGGGGTCGGGCTGTCGGGCGCGCGCGCGAGGGAAGAGGGGGTCACTGACGGGTGGGCTCCACCGGTCAGATGGCGCGCGTGGGAGGGAGTGGGCTGGGCCGGCCGGGAGAGAGAGAAAAGGAGGGAAGGGAGCCCATTACTGTTTTAAAGGTTTTCTGATTTAAAATAATTGCAGAAAATAGATTAAATCCTTTGGGGCATTTCTAGGGTGGATAAAAATTTGTAAAAATTCTCAAAAATATATCTTGGCCTTGGGAGTTTACACAAAAATTTTCAGCTCCTGGTTTGGTCATTAACTCTATGTTGTGGTTCAAAATGGTAAAGAGGGGTATTTAAAGGTATTTCCCAAATTAATAAATCCAAGAAATTGAATTAAATAATATTTTTAATACTTTGAAAATTTGGGGTGTTGCAGTTCTCTCGCTCCCATGTTACTTCAATAATAGTGTGGTTGCTCTACTGAACCTTGACCATCTTGATTGTGCGGTTTTGAGTGTGACGCTTGCATTCTTCAATAATACGGATTGGATATTCATGATATGATAGATCGTGTTGTAGTTAAATTTACTCTAATGGAGTGAGCTCTGTAGGAACTCGAAGAAACTTCTTGAGCTGAGATACATGGAAGACATCATGTACATCTGAGAGTTGTGTCGGTAGCTCCAATTGGTATGCTACGTGTCCCCTCCGAGCGATGACTCAGTATGGCCCAATGTATCGGGGAGCTAACTTGTCGTGCACTTGGAAATGGTGAATGCCTCGCATCGGTGAAACCTTGAGATCAACAAGGTCACCCACTTCAAAGCTTAGTTCACGATGACGATGGTCGGCATAACACTTCTATCGTGATTGTGCCTCTTTCAACTGTTTTCTGATTAACTCAACATTTTCTTCGGCTTCTTTGATGAGAGCTGGTCCACAGAATTGCCTTTCACCTAGTTCAGCCCAATACAATGGTGTCCTACATTTTCTCCCATAAAGAGCTTCAAACGGTGACATTTGAAGGCTTGATTGATAACTATTGTTGTAGGAAAACTTAGCGAACACTAAGCATTTCTCCCAATTAGTGCCATAGGTTAGCACACAAGCTCTAAGCATATCCTCCAAGATTTTATTAGTACGCTCTGTTTGGCCTCTAGTTTGAGGATGAAATGCTGTGCTAAAGAACAACTGGGTTCCAAGTAGATCATGAAAGCTTTCCCAAAATTGGGAAGTGAATTGAGGACCCCGATCTGAGATGATCACCTTTGGTACTCCATGCAAGCGAACAATATGGATCATATAGAGTTCAGCAAGCTTTGCTCCACCATATGTCACATGCACTGGAATGAAATGGACCACCTTTGTTAGACGGTCGACTATAACCCATATAGAGTCATGCCCATTCGACGTCCTTGGTAGGACGGTGATAAAGTCCATCCCAACCTCATCAAACTTCCACTCGGGGATTTTCAAAGGTTGGAGTAACCCTGCTGGTCGCTGGTGTTCTGCCTTAATAAGTTGGCACACATTACATATAGTAACATAAGCAACAATGTCGCGCCTCATGCTAGGCCACCAATATCGTGTGTGAAGATCTTGGTACATTTTAGTGCAACCAGGATGGATAGATAGTGGAGTTTCATGTGCTTCCTTGAGGATTAGCTCTATAACTTTAGGATCATTTGGGACATAAAGTTGCTGTCCATGCATAATGATTCCATCAGAACTTTCAGAGAAACTAGAAGGGAGACCTTCTTTATAATTACTCCTGATTTTAGCTGCTCATCCATCGGTGAGTTGGGCAGCCTTGATTTGAGATTCAAGAGTAGGTTGCTGTGCTAGGGCTGCAACAAAACCCTCCTCAACCACTTCTAGGTTGAGTCTCAAAAATTCTTTATGCAACTCAGGTTGGTACGCTAAGAAGGAAGTAGTGATATGGTGAAGTTTTCTACTAAGAGCATCAACTACAACATTGGCCTTTCCTAGGTGGTAATGAATGTCAATGTCATAATCTTTTATTAACTCAAGCCATCTACTTTGCCTCAAATTCAAATCAGTTTGAGTGAAGAAGTACTTCAAACTCTTGTGATCGGTATAAATTTCACACCAATTTCCGATCAAGAAGTGGTGCCATAATTTTAAGGCATGAATCACGACTACCAATTCCAAGTCATGAGTTGGATAATTGACTTCATGAGGCCACAATTGACGTGAGGCATATGCCACAACTTTTCCCTCCTGCATCAACACACATCCAAGACCATGGTGTGATGCATCACAATAGATATCAAAGCTCTTATGAATGTTGGGCAACACTAGCACTGGGGCTGTTGTGAGCCTTTTCTTTAATTCTTGGAAACTTGATTCACAACCTACTGACCACTCAAACTTTTTCTCCTTTTTCAGAAGTTGAGTCATTGGCCTAGAGATTTTGGAGAAGTTCTTAATAAACCGACGATAGTAACCATCTAGACCAAGAAAACTTCAAACTTCTAGGACAAATTGGGGTTGTTTCCAAGCGAGCACATCTTCCACCTTTCTCATGTATATGGCAACACCACCTTCAGAGAGTGCATGGCCTAGGAAGGCAACTTCCCTCAACCAAAACTCACATTTAGAAAACTTCACATACAATCGATGTTCACGAAGCTTGTCAAGCACCATTCGCAAGTGTTGCACGTGCTTTTCTTCATTGGTTAGTCTGAAAGAAACTATGGTGTATTCGAATAAACCGTAGCGTGTGGTGAATGCAGTTTTTGGTATGTCTTCTAGTCGAATTTTGAGTTGGAAGTATCCTAGTCTTAGATCAATCTTGGAAAATACTTGAGCACCAGTCATTTGGTCAAAGAGATCATCTATCCTAGTAAGAGGATATTTATTTTTGATGATGACTTCATTTAAAGGATGATAATCTACACACATGCGTGTGGTACCATCTTTATTGGGTACGAACAATACTGGACAGCCCCATGGAGATGAGTTAGGGTGAATAAAACCTTTTCCTAATTTCTCATTGAGCTGCTTCTTAAGTTCCACTAAATCATTGGGTGGCATGCGATAGGGTCTTTTAGAAATAGGAGCAGTTCTGGGTAGTAAATCGATAACGAGCTCAATGTCGCGATCGGGTGGCATTCCTAGCAATTCACCGGGAAATATATCTGGATACTCACAAACAATAGGTACACATTCTAACTCAGGTATGGATAGAGAATGAAAGTAGGGCTGTTGTGAGGTGGAGGCACGATTAGATGCAAAATGAATGATTTTTCCATTGGTATTCACTAAGGAAATGGATCTATTGGCACAATCGATTTTCCCTTTGTGTTTGGATAGCTAATCCATACCAAGGATAACATCTAGGCCTTGTGAATTTATTTGGATAAGTTCAGACTTGAATTCTACCCCTTTGATTATTATTTCAACTCCTAGGCATATATGTTCGGTTCTAAGTGTAGTTCCCGGTGATTGAATCAACATGGCTTTGTCTAATAAGTGGGATCTAATATCTTGTTGATCAGCAAATTTAGTAGATATGAATGAATGGGATGCTCCAGAATCAAATAAAACCATGGTAGGGGCTGAATGAACAAAGAACATACCCAACACCATATCGGGCGTATTGCCGGCTTCCTCGGCGGTCACGTGGTTGAGACGACCATGACCGAACCCTTGCCCAGGCTTGGAGCTGGTGCGACCTCCTTGCTGCACCGCGCAGCCATGAGTCGGACCACGGGGCTGCTGCGGGTTCACTGGTGGTGGCAGGGTTGGCGCTGATTTCTTCGGATAAGGGCAACGGTTGGAGAAGTGCCCAAGGAGCCCACAATTGAAGCAATTCACATTTGTAGCCCGGTTTTGAGTATTGGACAGCTGCACCACAAAGTTGTGTGGCTGAGCTACTGCCGGTTGGGGACGAGGCACTTACACTTGTGGCCTTGGAGGTGGTGGTGCTGAAGGATGAGGGCCGGAGGGCTGCCAAATACGTGGTCGGGATGAGCCGCTGCTAGCAGATTTTTGTGCAAGCCACCTTCGCTTGCGACTCTCAACCACCTCCTTTGCCCTTTCTTCAACTCGGATAGCTTTATCTACTAAGGTCGTCATGTCATGGATGTCATGAGCGGAAAGGGCATGCTTTAACTCCGGGTTGAAACGTTCCCGGCATAGAGTCACTCTTCTTGCTTCATTTGGAATTTCTTCGGTCACATATAGAGAAAGATAGTTGAACTTGTGGAGGAAGTCCATGATGGATAAATTGTCTTGTTTCATACTATGAAACTCCTTCCTTTTAATCTCCATGATACCCACCGGGATGTGGGCAGAGTAGAATGCCTCTTTAAATACTTTCCAAGTGATGGGTTCACCGGGTGGAAGAATGACTTTGTAACTCTCCCACTGTACCGCTGCTGCACCTTGAAGGTAATAAGCAGCATAGGCTGCCTTCTCCTCATCATTGCAGTGACAAAGGTTCAGCTTGCGTTCAACATCGCGAAGCCAATCATCGGCGTCCAATGGATCATCCGCTACGGAGAAGTGTAGTGGGTGGGTGCGTTGCACTTCCCCCAACTTGGATTGAGCTTGACCTCCATTCTGGATGAGAGCAGCACCCATATTCTCGGTGTTTTGTACCAACCTTTCAAAGAGGCGGTTTTGCATGGCAAGAACTTGGGCAATAGTTGGTTCTCCTGGTTGTCCTCCACTTGCAGTTCCTCCTTGACTACCGCTAACCTCGTATGATGATCTCGAGTGCTCAGGATTAGGCTGTCTAGGATTAGGTGGATCATTTGCGGGCTGTTGCCTTGCAGCAGTTGCAGTGAGCACTTCATCCATTGACCGAAGGTTAGCCATCCTGCTAGAGATAGCATGAAAATTGGTCGTATGACGTGAGAAAAGAGGTAAGAAATTTTAACTAAGTGACTACGTATTAAGCTAACATAAGAAACATCCAACTTGTCAACTAAGGTTGGGTTTGCATCTATTAATTCCCATATGGACAGCAAGCATGACATCATAACATGAGCATTAAATAAACATGATCCGCATAATCCATCCATTCCCCAAGTCATACATCTAAAAGAACCATAAGAACCAACATCCAAGCATTACATCATATCGTTTCATACTTAGGAGCGTATAAAAAGTACATAAATATAGCTCACCCTAATCAGCCTACAAGTGAGCTCTTCTAACACTATGTATAGTTATCACCGGAAGTACTGGTTGGAGCGGAGGAGCCTATAGCTGGAGATAGTGGTGGTGAGGTCATCACTAGCTGGTAGTCACGTCCCCTCCAATGACGGACATATGTTGGTCCAAGCACCCCAAAGTCACCCCTGCTAACAGGTGTTGCCAACACACGACGTTGCGACGATATCCCACCCTCATGCATGGCCTATGTGTCACAACCCGATAGAATCCCGTGGGATGTGGTAGAAATTCCGTGGGTGCGAGCATAGCTTCTTCACCATAAATTATCTCTGGAGTAAAGAAACCCATATTGGCTAGAGGCTCCATGGCATGATCGAGTATGCTAATCCTTGCACGAGCTTGAATTAGCTCACTATGCGTCTGTGTGAGGAGCATATCCAAGGATCTCACTAAACCCGCAAGGTGAAGTAGTGGAGTATTGAGTTCTCCCTGCACTCCCTCTAATCCAGGATAATAATTGTGTTTAGTATTCAGGTTCAGGGCAGGGAAATAGTGGAAATAGTTTGCTATCTCTAGCTGCTCATGGCGAAGACGTGCTATGGCCTTGTAAGCCCGCAGCTGCATCCATTGCCGAGAGGGCACTCCATCCTTTCCCAAAGCAATGGAATGGAGCCTCATTCTCATTCCATCCTTGAACGAGTACTTCGGCAAGGTAAGCTGTGAGAGAGGAGCTTTGATCGGCCGTGTAAATTTCATACTCTGGTGGTTGTGGAAAGTTGGCATGTTGCATCATTAGTCACAAAGTGTGCTGCAGCGTATTTTCAACATAGCCACTAGAGTAATTGGATAGTTCCCAGTTGATAGGCATCTACATGGTAGGGCAAAAAGGATTTTGGTTAGTAACCTTAACGGGGAGGAGAGATTAAGAATAAAGAATAACTAAGTCACCGAAATCTGTCTCGAGTGCTTCTTCATTAGGACTATGACCTAAGGATCAATAAAAAAGATATTTTTTTTCAAATTATTATATTTGGATACAATATTAAGTGTAGTAGCTACTGAAAATTTTCCATAATTTTTGCATGATTATATTTTCCTACAGAAATTATTTAGCGCCAATGATTCAGATTTTCATTAAATTATTGCAGGAATTGAACTAATTATTAGACCATGATTCTAAACTCCTAAATTAATGAAATTTTTCCAGAAATTCCTAAGTTATGTATAGTTGGTACCTAAATTTTTGTATAATTTTTACAGCAAGAAAACATAGGCAACAAAACACAAACCAAGCTCCTGCCCCAAATCTACCGTCATCTCACGTATGTACTAGCTATTTCATCTAAAGGTTTGAAAATTTAGAAACTGAGTTAATGGTTGAAGCAAGATAGATAATAGATAAGATAGATGGTAGAACTTTCAAGAAATTATGTTTAGGAAAGAAATCCTTAGTTTTGGCTTACTCAAGAACAAGCTTTCATAACATTTTTAGCCGACTATTAGATAAGTGAGGATCTGAAAAAAATCCTAAGAGGGATGAGAGTATAAGATCACTATATATATATAAACAAAGTAGAGAGTGGCAAAATACTATATTAACTCCAGCAGCCATTCTTTCCTAGGGCTTCCAACGGTCGGTATGGCTTTGATACCAAAGCTGTCGGCACCCGGGATGAGAAAGAAGAGTCTGATCTCCTTGCTTGCTACACCTTTGGCCGAGCTACTCGAGGGGTTTTGCTCCTGCTATGAAGGTGAAGTTGATGGCGCGATGGTTCGGCTTGGAGTGGACCGAGGTGGTAGGAACGCGAGCACGACGCCGTTGACATGTCTAGACCGCACTCTAGAGCGTGCTAGAGCGCGTTGGCGTTCCCATTGCTGCAATGATCGGATGGAGATGAGCCCAAAAGCAAAAATGAACGGCATGCATTGGAGAGGAGGGAATGCAAGCTATATTGGCTAACCGATGATCGTCGGTGAGTCAGCTTCACCATCTTCATCATAGCCGACGAGGAAAAGTGGATGAAACAAGAAGCTTAGGCTCTCTCCATGGCTCAGCTAGATACTGGGAGGAAGGAGGATATCGGGCAACCTGGTCGGAGAAGCTAAAGACAAGTTTTGAGGGCGTTGAACGCGTGGCACAACTAGCACACGTGTTGCCCATGCATGGAAGGTATTTGTCGATATACCTTGTTGTTTCCTTGGACTGGCTGGCCCTGGGACTGGGGTGGGGTGCTATCTAGAGTGTATGACGACTAGGTCCCAGTTCAAGGGTGGCCCACAAACAGTGAGGGGAGGAACAAATGAGGGCTGCTAGTGTGCAGTTTTTGGTCACTTATGTCTTTTGGTTGAGCCAGAACTTAGTGCTACACATCACTTAAAATTTCGAATATTTTACTGCTGGGAGAGGATGTTTTGCTGTATCTACTGACAAAGTTTCAATGCCATCCCAGCTATGGTTTGTTCATTTTCAGATTTCAATCTGTATTGCTGTGTTTATTTGAGCTATCAAACTAAGTCCAAAATATATGAAATTTTTATAGGATAATATTAGTGAGGTAATATAGTTTCTATAAGTTTTACAGATTTATTGGAGTAATATATTGTTCACACAAAATTTTTCTATTATTCTTGATGTATATGAATGCATTAGTTTCATACATGCAAAACTCCAAAAACAATCAAAATAAATTTAAAATGCAGAGGAAATCACATTGGATTGTTTTTCATACATTTGTTTAGTTTTACAATTTTCGGTATGTTACATGTCTCTTTTGGCTTCTTGGAATCGGTTCTCATGTGCCGATACCCTTTGCACTAGTTGAGAGAGGCTCTCGAACTAATGTGATGAAAATCTCTCCTTAATTGGGTTCAAGAGTCCTTGAGATGCCAATTCCACCAACTGGGTGTCGCTGAGGCTCAAGCTGTAGCATCTGCTTCATACGTCTCAGAACCTCTGGACATAATCTTGTACTGACTCATCCATTCTTTGCTTTATGGTCATCAAGTCTATAAGTTTCATCTCTTGAATGCCGACGAAGAAATACTTGTGAAGTTTCTGTTGATAGCAAAAAATGGCATTAATGGTTAAGATTGTCAAAATATCAATTTTGGTAATTTGGGCCAAAAATGCACATGTCCTGGGTTAGGCCAGAGCCCTACAGGGCCGAAGGACCACTGGGCTACGGGCTTCGGAATCTTCCAGCCAGCCCATAGCCTTTGGCCCGGAGGCCTTCGAAGGCCCACTCCACCGAAGCTTCAGCCCGAGGAGCAGGCTTTGGCGGGCCTGGCCGGAGGCCCACTTCGGGCAAGAGTTAGAGATTGAGTCTGATTTTTGACTAAGTCTTTTACGCGTGATCAAACAGAATTCCACCAGATTAGGTTTAGAGATTAGAAGTCTAGCCCCTATAAATATAGGGGTGAGGCCGGTTCAGAAGGCCCCCTCCCAACAAAAATCAACCACAAAGCCCTAGCTTTGAATCGTATTTTACTTTATCTTTACTTCTCTGTACACTTCGTGGGCTTGCCTGGAAGCCCTCCGATGGCCACTTCGGAACAGTGGTAAGCCTTGTTACTTCGCCTGTGAAGTATCCATTAATATACGTAATAGATTGCTATCGCCTTGTTACTTCGCATGAAGTATCCGCTAATCTGCGTAATAGATTGCTACCCTCGCTACTAGTGCAACACTTAGCAGAATTCGATCCTTAGGCCAAATTGGTACTTCGAATCTACTCTGTTGTAATTTTCCATGTTCGGAGCTACTTCGTTGGAGGTGTCTGGAGCTGAGAAATCGGTTTCGGAGGTTGTTAGAACACCCTTCGGCGAGACTGCTGCTTCGGCCATACGCCAACACGCTTCACCAATAGACTTCTTCACGACAAGCTTCGCTACGCCCGTACTCCATTCCAGATGAAGTCGCGCTCGCGCGTTTCACCTAAGTCATTTCCTTGTACCTTACTGTATTGGAGACTTCACGCCGAACCCCGTTGTTCGGAGTTGATTATCGCGTCCAGATCAGTTTGAAGTTTATCTCCGGCTAGATCAGTCCAAATGCCAAAGGCACCCTTCAGTGGGACACTTCGCATTAGACGCCGAAGGTACGCTTCAGTGACACCCTTCGCACCATACTTTGAATCAGTCAGGCTCCGTCTAGTTTCTCACTTGTTCTATTTAAAACATTTCTTTTGGCTAATTGGATTATTTCTTGTGATCTGATTACCTAGCGACTCCACACCCTTACCACGGCTAAGGGAAGTCGGAACGCGATGTCGGTGTTATGTTACGCTTAGGCTTGTCCCTAAGTATCCGCACACTTTTGGATCATCGAACAGACCCAAGTGCGGGGCACATTTCTGTGTCAACACACTTTTTGGCAACTCCGCTGGGGAGAGGCTATGCCAACATGACGGGTACATCTACATTGGCCGCCGGTACATCTACAACGACTACTACGTCTACACCGCCGGTGGACACCATAGGAGGCGCGGATATCGACAACCACAACATCCTGACACCTACTCTTGAAGATATTCCCACATAAGACCGAGCAGATATCGAGGCAAAGATGAAGGCGCTCCAAGACATGATGCTTGGGAGCTACGTCAAGACATGCGCGGGCTTCATCAAGCACGACATCGTCGTCTCCGACCTTTCTCGGATCCAAGTAACACATGTATCACCTCGTTTATCTTCTTTAGGGATTGAGCAAAAAATAGCCGCATCGGTAGATCACGCCGTTTGCGCCTCGCTAGCCAACCGTTTAGATTCAGCAGTTAGCTCCCAAGTAGAGGCGACACTTAGAAGGTTCGGCTTTACTAAGGTCGTACCATCAGCCTATATTTCTAGTATACCTCCAATAAATCATGTTTATAGCAGAACTGATGGTAGTACTGGAAAAAACCGTTACGTCTCCGGCCTCAACATCCGTGGTCGAGACCAATCATTATGCTTACGTCCAAGCTAGCACCACATACCATGCGCCGCCCCCACCTACGCCAATGCCATCCTTGTCCACACTGCCCGCACCACATGCACAGGCACCTAGGCTCGAGCACGCCATACAGTTAGCGCATGGGGATGAAGCCCATGGCCGACATGCCGGTATCCTGCCGCGTGTCGTGCCCCCGCATGAGAGACGTGCGCAGGCAGCGGTCCAAGATGACCTTGAGGAGAGAATTCGTGCACTGTTCAGGGAATGCGCCGGCTTCGTGCCTAGGGGTCGGGCTAGGGTTTACCGAAAGCCATATCTCAACCATTTTGATACAATACCCTACCCTCGCGGCTATAAAGTTCCTGAATTCACTAAGTTCAACGGCGAGGGTAACAAAACCACACTAGATCATGTTAGTCAATTTTTAGCACAATGTGGAGAAGCTAGCGGGTTAGACACTCTAAAACTTAGACTATTTTCTCTCTCGCTATCCAAACATAGGACGAGTTAGAACAAAAATTCCACGACTATTTTTATACAGGTGAGACAGAACTTAGGCTCTCACACCTAACATCGGTTAGACAGAAATCTAACGAGGGCGCTTCTGAGTATATCAAGCGTTGTAGGGACACTAGAAACCGATTTTTTAGTCTTAATATTTCAGAAAGGGATTTGGCGGATCTAGCTTTTAGCGGATTGTGTTTTGAGATTAAAGAGAAACTAGACAACCAGAACTTCTTAGAGGTTAGCCAAGTCTTACAACAGGCTCTGGTCTTGGAAGGCCGAGCCAAAGATAAAAAGTTTATTATGATGTTTAACAAGCCTAGGGCTGAAATCCACGTCATGGAACACTCCGATGAGGAGGAATCAGAAGAGGAGGATTCGACCGACATGTACGTGGCCGAATGGGTTTGGAACGCTAAGAGTAAACCAATCACTTGCTCCAAGTTACGACCATCTCCCACGAAGAATCGGCCTAGTGAGGTCAAGTACTCATTTGACATAACTAAGTGTGATAAAATATTTGACTTTCTCTTAAAGAACCAGCTTCTCAGGTTGCCTAAAGGCCAAGTCATTCCATCTACCAATGAGTTGAATAAACATCCATACTGTAAGTGGCATGATTCACATTCACATAATACTAATGGCTACAATGTTTTTCAGTGGCAGGTTCAATCGGCCATAGAAGAAGGACGATTGAAAATAGACCACAATCCAAAGATGAAGCTGGAAAAAGATCCCTTCCCCGTCAATGCTGTGGACCTCGTCGAGAAGAAGGTGTTGATTCGGCCAGAATAGGCCGAGTCGACTAAAGGGAAGGCAATAATTGTTGGAGAGCCGCGCACGCACACACTCATACCTAAGAACCCCGAGGTGGGAGTGTGGAAGCAAAACGTTAGCATTCCTTCGGCTAAGGCTCGCAAGAAGCCGAAGGTAACATATAATATGTTGTTAAACAAGCACCAAAGAAAAGCCAAGGAAACAGGCCCCCGCACTAAGAAACTAAGTCAGCTGAAGGGTGTAGGACCAAAAGTAGCGACCAGAGGGGGGGTGAATGGGCGCCTTAAAAAATTCTTTCGAATCAATGGCCTGTTTCCAATACCCACCGCACCTCAAAAGACTACGCAGCAGAAGATAAACAGAAGGCCTAAGTCTAAAGGTTTCTAACCTAGAAGCAACTGATGATAAACAGTGTAAATCTAAAGTAGTGCAACTAGGCAGATGAACAAGGTATAACAAGCCTAAACTTCTCAATGAAATGATCTAAGAATGTGTAAGATGAAAAGAGAAGTTACTGTCCAAATTTGTCTCCTGTTTGGAACTTGGCGAAGCCCCCTTCGCACGTCGAGGTCTGCTTCGGAGGTTGGTGATGGAGCCTGTCCGAGATGCCGAAGGTGTCACGGTCTAGCCTAGTTCGAAGTGGCAAGTTGCGAAGAGTACTTCGGAACGAAGTATGACAATGCCGGAGCCTGGTTCGAAGTATGTACTTCGAAGACAAGGCTTCGAACACAGCTTCGAACCAAGAGCTTCGGAGCAAAGTGACAGAGTCGGAGCCTGCTTCGAAGTGTGCACTTCGAAGACAAAACTTCGAACACAACTTTGAACCGAAAGCTTCGAAGCAAAACCTTCGAACAGAAAGCTTCGAACACAACACTCAAAAGGACAACCTTCGAACAAAGAAGCGAAGTCTGTCACACGACAGAAAATCAACTCCGAAGCCTACACTCTATCTTCGAACAGGGAAAGCTTCGGAAGGAGAACCGAAGGTTGACACGCCACAAGGAAATCAAATCGAAGTCTATCAGAAATGACAAGCTTCGAACCCAACTTCGAAGCCTACCGAAGTATGGACTTCGAACAGCTAGATTCGGAGAATGTTGTTCGAAGTATGTGATGCTGTCTGTTCAGAAAAATACTTCGAAGCTTATCAACACAGACCGCACACCGAAGATCGAAGATTGAGCGAAGCCTTCGAAGATGTTAAGTCGAAGCCTGTCTCACGGAGCTGAGGGGCTTCGAACAGAGAAAGACTTCGCCAGAGACACAACCAGAAAAGGTAATAGACCCTGTCAGCTTCGATCAAAAAGCTGTGCAGTAGAAGGTGAAAAGCTGCACAGAACACTGTAGCTGCAGGGAAGTAGTACTACTTGCAACAGCAAGAACTAGTACTACTAGAATGAAGAACACACCCAGCCGAAGCCTCCAAAGCCTCAAAAAAACACGGGAAAACTTGCTATGCTAAATGAAATGCAGCCATTTAAAACCTTTGCAGATGCAGCACACAATGAAATAGGGCATTTTCTGCAACATTAAAAGCAAAGCATTAAACACAGGGGCACAACTTCCTGGCGGCGCAAGCAGGGAACCAGAGAAGAGAGAGGCAAGGCAAAAGACAAAAAGTGACCCAATAGAGAGGATTTGATTTCAGCCAAAAGGGTAGTCCAAACCCTAGGGATTGGGGTCCTATTTATAGGCAGCCCAACACTAGGAATATTCTACCAGCCCCTTAGGGTTTTTACAGACTCAAAAATAAAGGAAAAGACTCTACTGCCCTTAGGAATTTTTACAGACACGACTGACTGACTGTGGGCCTAGAGTTACAGATGAATTATCCGGAAGCTAAGTTTTCGTAGCGACTACGGCTTCTCTTCTGGACAGTCGGATACAGAATCAACGGTTGTCAGTTTTACACCGAAACTGACAAAGCCTCCACCAGCTTTGCACCAGGTACCCGGATTGGGCCGGCCCGACTCCGCAGCTCTCTCAGCCCGGCAATCGCTCACCGCCCGTGTACCTGAGTCAGTCCTGGTCAACATCCCAGTGGGTCTTCCACTGCTTCTGGCCCATGCACCCGGATTGGGCCAGCCCGACTTCGCAGCCTCCTCTACCCGACAGTCGCTCGCTGCCCGTGTACCTGAGTCACACGCGGCCCATGAAACAGCAGATCTCCTCTCTTCTTCTGTCCTCTTTGACTATCGTTGACAATGACTCATCACTTCTAGAGCCATGAGGCCCACGCTATTCAGCATGGCTCCTCAATCTCCCCCTTGATGAGTGCATTGTCAACATTCCTCTTCTTCAGCTCTTCAGCACCTGCGAACAAATGTGGAAACACGAAAACAAAACACAAGAAAACAAAGAAGAAGAAAAAATAAGGTAAAAGTTTAACCCTAATGACCGAAAGCCAAACAAAAGCAAGAAGTGGTCATTATGGTTAACCAAAACATAAAAGCTCAAAAATGAGTGCGATTTCAGAACAACAAGGATATCAACAGAGTAAAAACTCCCCCTTAAACTCTGATCCCAAATTTTCTCCCCCTTGTTGACAAGTGAACTCATCAAGCACTCAATAGAGACACAGACTCCCCCTGAAATGCAACTCCCCCTAAAAATATGCAGTGAATGCAACTGGGGTGTAGGTGGAGTGTAGAAAGCATGCTTCTCAGATATGATTGACTGCAGTTACAACATCTAACAAGTATAGCAAAAGAGATACTGTCTAAGATACATGGCATGATCAGTGCAACAGATGATATCTAAAGAAAGCCATTAGCACGCATTTTTCAGTTTTTGCAAACAAAAAAAACATCACCACATTTTCCAGTAAAACAAGCAAGGTAAAACATGAGATGCAAAAGCTAACTGATATCTACCAAGATAAGCTTTGTTCAGAAACAAAGTGCTTCAGCAAACTTGTTATCATTTCAATTTTCAAGCTTTTTCTTTTTCCTTTTTCATTTTTGCCAGGGGTTCTTTGCATGTCAAACCTTATGCTGACCGACCACGTCAAGCCTAGGCCAGATCTGGACCATCAGAAGCTTAAGACATTAGTCTTGGCATACACTACACTGTCCTAGTTCATACCAAAGTGCTATGGTATGCAGTCCAGAACAAATGTAATGTGACAAAGCAAACCCACCTGGATCTTTTCAAGTTATGCACAAAAAGGCATGGAATTTTCATTTTTTTTCTCGATTTCTATCATTTTTAACGCACATTTCCATGTTTTAAAGCAGAAAGATGTCCAAGTTGCATATTTGCATCTAAGTCAGGAACTAGCTACAAGGCATGCAACAGATAGCAAGAGCATTCAGCCTACGCATGCTAGTTACCAGAAGCAATGGTGATCATTTTTCAATTGTAAAGCATAAAAGCCATGCATATGACAGATATCAGACTTATCAAGCGAACTGAGACAAGACATGATCATTGACAAGTAATCAAAAGCATGTACCAGCTAGAATAAGTAAAACAGTTCAATCATATAACAGAAGCAGCTTCAAAGTGTGATATGTGAAAATGCAAGGTATGAACACACACAAAAAGACTCAAGAAAAGAGTAAAGAAGAAGGTAAAACTGACTCAAAATATCCTAAAAAGGATACACAACACCCAAATCCCCTCGTAAACGCTCAAATGTTGACTGATCTAGGGGTTTGGTGAAAATGTCAGCCAACTGATGATGGGTATCAACATGAACAAGGTCAATGACACCTTTCTCATATTGATCCCGCAAGAAATGAAAACGCACATCAATATGTTTGGTTTTTGAATGGAGACATGGGTTTTTTCCTACACTAATAGCACTGGTGCTATCGCAAAACAATGGAACTCTGGTAGGAAAGAACAACCCAAAATCTCGTAGAGTGGAAATCATCCAAATCAACTGTGAGCAGCAGCTAGCAGCAGCTACGTACTCAGCCTTTGTGGTCGAGAGAGCAACTCCAGATTGCTTTCGTGAAGACCAAGACACAAGAGATGAACCAAGAAACTGGCAAGTACCGGAAGTCGACTTGCGATCCAACCGGCACCCACCAAAGTCGGCATCCGAAAAGCCAGATAAATCAAGAGATGATGATGCTGAATAGTAAAGACCGAGATCGGGCGCATAAGTGAGATACCTGAAAATGCGCTTGACAGCCTGCCGGTGAGACGCGCGTGGTGAAGATTGAAAACGCGCGCAAAGTCCCACAGCGAACTGTATGTCTGGTCTTGTTGCCGTTAAGTACAACAGCGAACCAATCATCCCTCGAAACTCTCTCTCATTGACCTTGACACCGCTCTCATCCTTGTCCAGACCCCCAGAAGTGCCCATCGGGGTCATCTGTGGCTTCAATTCACCACCAAAGTCAAATTTCTTTAACATATCACGAGTGTACTTACCTTGGTGGATGAAAGTGCCGTCCTTGGTCTGCTTGATCTGGAGCCCTAAGAAGTACTTGAGCTCACCCATGAGGCTCATCTCAAACTCACTGTGCATCTGCTCAGAGAACTTGGACACAAGAGAATCAGTAGTACCGCCAAAAATAATATCGTCCACGTAAATCTGAGCAACTAAAAAATCTGAAGCATCTCTGAGCAAGAAAAGAGTTTTGTCCACAGAACCCATCACAAAGCCCTTCCCCAACAAAAATTGTTTCAACCGGTCATACCAAGCCCTGGGGGCTTGCTTCAACCCGTATAAAGCTTTGTGCAACTTAAAAACATGTCGAGGAAACTTAGGGTTCTCAAAACCGGGGGGTTGCCTAACATAAACCTCTTCTTCTATGTACCCGTTCAGAAAAGCACTCTTAACATCCATTTGAAAAAGCTTAAAATCCTCCGAAACGGCAAAATCTAGAAGAATACGAATGGACTCAAGACGAGCAACAGGAGCGAAGGTTTCTTCAAAGTCAATACCTTCCTTCTGGCAATAACCCTGGGCAACTAGTCGAGCCTTGTTGCGCACCACAACCCCATCTTCACCTTGTTTGTTCTTGAATACCCACTTGGTGCCTATGGGGTTGCATCCTGATGGTGGTTCAACTAATGTCCAAACCCGATTGCGGACAAAATTCTCAAGCTCTTCTTGCATAGCATTAATCCAATTTGAATCAGAAAGAGCATGAGAAACATCTCTAGGCTCAAAAGATGCAACAAAAGCCGATTCAGCAAACACAACAAGAGAGGCAGAAGAACGCAAAGTTCTCTCAGTCAAATCACCAATGATGAGCTCTGAGGGATGGTCACGCTGAACTGCTCGGGTTCCCTGGTGATCTGAAGTCACCTCACCTGAGTCAGCAGCTGGCACCTCTGGACTCGACTGAGGGGGCTCGATCGAAGTGGAAGAAGTGATCAGAGGTCCGCCCTCAACATCAGTCGAAGTCTCAGAAGGTGTGGGCTCTGCGGGGGATGCAGAAGGCCCACCCTCAACAGCAGCTGGAGTATCCTCATCTTCCTCGAAGATGGACTCTCCGAGCTCATCATCACAAGAAAGCTCAAAAGAAGGATTCAAAGAAGGCAAGGACTCATCAAATGAAACCTCACATGTCTCGACAAGCAGCTGGGATTCGAGGTTCCAAACACGAAAACCTCGAGAATGCAAAGCGTAGCCAAGAAAAACACCATCCCAGCAACGAGACTCAAACTTGTCCAAGTGCCCTCCCTTCTTGAGCACAAAGCACTTGCAGCCAAATGCTCGCAAGTGACTCACCTTGGGCTGTCTGCCAAACCGCAACTCATATGATGTCTTACCAAGGTAAGCTCTAAGAAAAATGTGGTTGGCCAGATAGCAAGCCGTGTTCATGGCTTCAGCCCAAAAACGTCTAGGAGTCCTGTGCTCATCGAGCATCGTCCTGGCCATCTCGACTAGCGTGCGGTTCTTTCGTTCCACAACGCCATTCTGTGGGGGAGTGTAAGGAGAAGAAAACTGATGGTCCAGACCCTGATCACTACAGAAGCTGACGAACTGAGAGTTCTTGAACTCAGAGCCATTGTCAGAGCGAATTGCTCGCATCCGACCATTGTTCTCATTCTTCAGCTTCAAAATCAGGTCATGAACATATTGAAAAGTTTCATCCTTAGACTCCAAAAAGAAAACCCACGAGAATCGAGAAAAGTCGTCAACAATCACAAGAGCATACCACTTCCCACCGACCGAGCGTACCCGAGCTGGACCTACAGTGTCCAAATGTAAAAGCTCTCCCGGATACGAAGTCATCACCTAAGTCACAGGTGCGTGAGAAGCGGCAACCATTTTCCCATGACGACAGGGATGACAAACTAGATCCTTCTCCATCTTAAGCTTGGGCAATCCTCAGATGAGGTCCATAGAGCTTAACCTGACTAGCAGATCAAAACTCAAATGACCTAACCTCCTATGCCACTTCCAGAGCTCAGAAGAAGATCCAGCAATCAAACAGCGAGAAGGGCCAAAAGAGCTAGAGAAGTCAATTCGAAAAACTTTACCGAAGGGTAAAATCTGACAAACCAAAGACCCTCTAGAATCAACCACAGAAAAATTGCCCTTCTTAAAATGCACTTCCAAACCATCCTCAAGAAGTTGCGACACAGAAATCAAGTTGAAGTTCAAATTTTTAACCAAAGCAACATTCTTCAAAGAGAAATGATCTGAAATGCTAATTGAGCCTATGCCACTTACTTTCCCTTGACCGCTGTTCCCGAAAGTGATGTACTCTTTGGAGCTCGGGGGAGTGAGACTGGAGAACCATCTGCGATGTCCCATCATGTGGCGAGAGCATCCTGAGTCCATGATCCAAACATCCTCCAGTCCCCGGTCCTGCACAATCAGTGTCTGTAAGTGGGAGCAAATGGTCCGACACTAGGTTTAGCAAAAGAGCTAAACCAGTGTCGAGCCATCTGCTCAAAAGATGGAAAGCGAAAACCATCAAAAGAGTTTGGACCAAAACGTGGCTCAAAGCGCGGTCCTCGGTTCTGCCTAACCCTACGGCCACGAGGTCCAGAACCGTAGCCAACTCGGTCTGGAACTCTGCCGGAACGAACACCACCAACTGGAGCACGGGCAAGAAAGCCGTCTCCTCTACCGCCACCTACACGACGCGGCCTGGCCTCCAGCCTCTCCCCACGCCGAGGAACACGCAGTCTACCACCCTGCTGGTAGAACTGCTCATGATCACTACGAGCCCTCTCTGCTCTCTCAACCCGCTTCCTCCTGAAGCAGAACTCCGCAAGATGCCCGTCTCTCTGACAGTACTCACAATGATTTTTAGGCTTCTTGGGATGTGGTTGAGGCTTGGGGTTCTTGGGCTTAGTGGTGATTGGTGTTGTCTTTTTGGGCTGAGAGGGTCCAGCCTTGGTGTAGGTGTAACCTACCCCAAACCCATCCTGCCTCTTGAACTGCTAGATCATCATGCCAAGTTGTGGCTCTCTGGCACTGATCCAACTCAGGATAGAACGGAGGTAAAAGTTCTCATTCTGAGAATCTGCTAGCTCCTCTCTCAAGGAAGCTAGAACCTCCACCTGAGACAAGCAGGTCTCACACTCACTCTCTACTTGGACAGACTTCTCGGCTTTCAGCTTAATTAATTCCATTCTAAGAGACAGGCAGTTCTCACAAACAGTGGGTGGAACTGACAGTGTCTCTAGCTCTAGCCTAGTCTGGGAAAGCTCAGCTCTCAACCTCTCCAAGTCACCCAAATGTTCATTACCCTTGGATTTCAGCTCAGCTAAGGCAGCTAGATGAGATGGGCAATCAACACAGGGTGCGACGACAGTGGCTTGAGCATCTTTCAGCTCCAGCTGAGCGCTTTCAAGCTCAGTGGCCAAAGCGTCCCTCTCATCAACCCTTTCTGTGTACCTGGACTTCAGAGTCGACAGGTCACACAGAAGCACATCACACTTCGGGCACTCACTGCTATTACCCAAGCAAGGGGAAGAAGATAGACTCTCAATTCTGCCGTTGGCCACGGCAAGCTCACTCTCTAACTCGTCTATCCTTTTCTTAGCCCCCCTAAGCAGTTTCTCTCGATACTTCAACTCCTGACGATTGCTCTCAAGTAAATCAACAATTTCACGCTCATAAGATGATACCTTGCTGTCGTCGTCGTCGGAGTCGTCGGAGGAGCTCTTTTCTTCTCTATCCCCAAGAGCCATTGAGCAGAAGCTCTTGCGGGATCTTCGGCGCTGGTGTGAGCGGCTCTTCGGCTTGTCTCCGAAGGCCATGAAGCAAAGGCCCGCCGGATCGTCCTTGTCCTTCCCCTTCCTAATGGCGATCTCCTCATTGCTTGAGCTTGATGAAGAGGAAGAAGACGTGGACTACTTGGAGTAGCTCTTCTCCATCTCGTCGAAGAAGGCCTTGTCGCGCTTCTTGTTCTCTCGCCGGTAGTCCTTCAGGGCCTTCTTGAAGAAACGAGTCTTTGGCTTGCCCTTGTTGAAGGAGGAGCTCTCATGCTTGCCGGAGTCTTGGAAGCTGCCACCGGTGCCCTTCTTGTATCCATTGCGCTTGGGGCAGTCAGCGATGAAGTGTCCTGGATCACCACATTCAAAGCATCCGGATTTTGTGCCGTGTCTTTTGAACATTCTCTTATCATAGACACGACGCACCCGGTTGTTAAAGAGACACAAATCATCATCTCCCAACAACTCAAGCTGGTCCTCAGTGATAGACATCAAAGAGAACCCAGCACAGCTCACAGCAGAGGGATCAACAGAAGGTGTAGCAAGGGCCAGGGATTTTGATCCAGAGCCAGTGAGATTTGATCTCAACTGGATATCTACCTCAGTGGCCTTCAGCTTGCTAAACAACTCAGAAATGGTAAAGGTATCGTAAGAAGTGCTCTCAACGATAGAGGATACCTTGATCTCCCAGATCTTTGGGTCCAAGGTATGGAGAACCTTGAGCGCCTGCTCGTGATCTGAGATTAACTGAGCACCCTCAGCCTTGTTGTCCCGAAGCTTGTTAATGATCGATTGAAAGCGACCAAACAAAGCTTCAACAGATTCACCCGGCTTTTGTGTGAAGTTCTCGTACTCACGCCGGTAGGTCTGATAGAGCCGAGCCTTGACCTGAGCTGTTCCCTCATGGTGTGCCTTGAGGGTAGCCCAGATCTCTCTCGCAGTGGAGAGATGGCTCACACGCTCAAACTCAGTGGGACCTAAACCAGAGAAAAGAATGTTCACAGCCTTACTGTTGCTCAGATGCTGAGCAATGATACCAGCAGTACCCTGCTCAGTGACTGGCAATATGACAAACGTGGTGTGAACACAAATGTCCCAAATGTCCGAACCCTGGCTCATGAGATAGGCTCGCATGCGAGTCTTCCAATAGTTATAGCCATAGGCTTCCAAGGACGGGACCTTGCCAGGAGAAGTCATGGTCACTACTGGGGTTTAGAACCGGTTAAGGTATGGAAAAAACCTAACCTCGCTCTGATACCACTTGTAGGACCGAAAGTAGCGACCAGAGGGGGGGTGAATGGGCGCCTTAAAAAATTCTTTCGAATCAATGGCCTGTTTCCAATACCCACCGCACCTCAAAAGACTACGCAGCAGAAGATAAACAGAAGGCCTAAGTCTAAAGGTTTCTAACCTAGAAGCAACTGATGATAAACAGTGTAAATCTAAAGTAGTGCAACTAGGCAGATTAACAAGGTATAACAAGCCTAAACTTCTCAATGAAATGATCTAAGAATGTGTAAGATGAAAAGAGAAGTTACTGTCCAAATTTGTCTCCTGTTTGGAACTTGGCGAAGCCCCCTTCGCACGTCGAGGTCTGCTTCGGAGGTTGGTGACGGAGCCTGTCCGAGATGCCGAAGGTGTCACGGTCTAGCCTGGTTCGAAGTGGCAAGTTGCGAAGAGTACTTCGGAACGAAGTATGACAATGCCGGAGCCTGGTTCGAAGTATGTACTTCGAAGACAAGGCTTCGAACACAGCTTCGAACCAAGAGCTTCGGAGCAAAGTGACAGAGTCGGACCCTGCTTCGAAGTGTGCACTTCGAAGACAAAACTTCGAACACAACTTTGAACCGAAAGCTTCGAAGCAAAACCTTCGAACAGAAAGCTTCGAACACAACACTCAAAAGGACAACCTTCGAACAAAGAAGCGAAGTCTGTCACACGACAGAAAATCAACTCCGAAGCCTACACTCTATCTTCGAACAGGGAAAGCTTCGGAAGGAGAACCGAAGGTTGACACGCCACAAGGAAATCAAATCGAAGTCTATCAGAAATGACAAGCTTCGAACCCAACTTCGAAGCCTACCGAAGTGTGGACTTCGAACAGCTAGATTCGGAGAATGTTGTTCGAAGTATGTGATGCTGTCCGTTCAGAAAAATACTTCGAAGCTTATCAACACAGACCGCACACCGAAGATCGAAGATTGAGCGAAGCCTTCGAAGATGTTAAGTCGAAGCCTGTCTCACGGAGCTGAGGGGCTTCGAACAGAGAAAGACTTCGCCAGAGACACAGCCAGAAAAGGTAATAGACCCTGTCAGCTTCGATCAAAAAGCTGTGTAGTAGAAGGTGAAAAGCTGCACAGAACACTGTAGCTGCAGGGAAGTAGTACTACTTGCAACAGCAAGAACTAGTACTACTAGAATGAAGAACACACCCAGCCGAAGCCTCCAAAGCCTCAAAAAAACACGGGAAAACTTGCTATGCTAAATGAAATGCAGCCATTTAAAACCTTTGCAGATGCAGCACACAATGAAATAGGGCATTTACTGCAACATTAAAAGCAAAGCATTAAACACAGGGGCACAACTTCCTGGCGGCGCAAGCAGGGAACCAGAGAAGAGAGAGGCAAGGCAAAAGACAAAAAGTGACCCAATAGAGAGGATTTGATTTCAGCCAAAAGGGTAGTCCAAACCCTAGGGATTGGGGTCCTATTTATAGGCAGCCCAACACTAGGAATATTCTACCAGCCCCTTAGGGTTTTTACAGACTCAAAAATAAAGGAAAAGACTCTACTGCCCTTAGGAATTTTTACAGACACGACTGACTGACTGTGGGCCTAGAGTTACAGATGACTTATCCAGAAGCTAAGTTTTCGTAGCGACTACGGCTTCTCTTCTGGACAGTCGGATACAGAATCAACAGTTGTCAGTTTTACGCCGAAACTGACAAAGCCTCCACCAGCTTTGCACCAGGTACCCGGATTGGGCCGGCCCGACTCCGCAGCTCTCTCAGCCCGGCAATCGCTCACCGCTCGTGTACCTGAGTCAGTCCTGGTCAACAGCCCAGTGGGTCTTCCACTGCTTCTGGCCCATGCACCCGGATTGGGCCAGCCCGACTTCGCAGCCTCCTCTGCCCGACAGTCGCTCGCTGCCCGTGTACCTGAGTCACACGCGGCCCATGAAACAGCAGATCTCCTCTCTTCTTCTGTCCTCTTTGACTATCGTTGACAATGACTCATCACTTCTAGAGCCATGAGGCCCACGCTATTCAGCATGGCTCCTCAAAGGGCCCAAGGCATCCGTAGGGTGGCTCTGGACCATAGTGGCCGAGCCCTCCTCATGATGGCTTCAGACCGCAATGGCCGAACCCTCCACACGGTGACTTCGGGCCACAGTGGCCTAACAGTCCATATAGTGGCTTCGGACCTCAGTGGCCGAACCCCCCGTACAGTAGCTTTGGACCCCAGTGGCCAAACCCCATGCGGAGCGAGTTTGTCTCCCAATGTCCGAACCCCGCACCACTCTAGACGAACCCTTCGATAGGAGGATTTGGCCCACACTGGCCGAACATACCTCCGCCCTAACAGGACCCCTCACTGATATGGTCCGAGACACCGTCGACTCTGCCGAACCCCTCTCCGAGTAACGGGTTCGGCTCATAGTGGGTGAAGCCACTGGAGCCGTCGATACCTCCGCCGTACAACTGGGCAGGGACTCCGTGGGCTCCATACGTATCATAGCAAGAGTACCCTCCGCAACTTAACGCTACGCCTTGTTTTCCTTCGGAGTATTATGAATGGCAGGGACAAACAAACGCAGCGGTGGGAGGCATCGTCCACAAGCTGTCCTGGTACCTACGAATCGGCTCGTGCAGAGTGAAGTCAAAGAATATGGGCGCGAAGAGGCAAAGGACAGGGAGTACGAAGCTATCACAGTCAGAGTAGGGTCTTAGGAAGTCCCAATCCCGAAGGCCCTTTCACCTAAGTCTGATGGAGGTAAGTCCCCTACTTTGACCGAAGCCCGCGCCGAAGCCTTGTCCGATCAGCCAAACGAGGCCGGTCCGATTGCCGGGGTCTACAGCGAAGGCTCCTCTGAATACAGAGTGCACGAGGCCGAGGTGGGCAGTACCACTTCGTCTAGAGTTAACAGGAACCTGGCAGTGGCACTTGGCACCAGGCCACAACCATCTTGGGCACCTCCAGGCATGTCTAAATCACAAAAGAGGTGTCTACAACGACTACGGGCACAGGAGATGCGCGAGAAGAAGGCCGAGGACGAGCGAGACGCTATTTTTGAAAAAATTTGCCCGCGGCCAACAATGAGACAGGTATGGAGGATGAAGCTGGTTGAGATAACCAACCTAGCTCCTAGTCCGAGTGATGATGACGACATGCTCGACGACGACTATTCACCCGTCTACGAGGGGCCCGCACCCCAGGCGATGGACATCAACATTATCACACTACCCGCCGAGTTTGCCCTTCCACAAGATGAGGCCGAGGTCGCTCAGTTGAACCTCGGCCCATGCAATGCTATCTTTGAGAAACCCGAGGACTCGACTCGCCATCTAAAGCCTCTCTACGTTATGGGTCATATTGACGGGAAGCTGATTTCCTGGATGCTTGTTGACAGTGGTGCCACTGTTAACTTAATGCCTTACTCGCTATTGAAGAAACTTGGCAGGGACGAGGATGATCTGAAGAAGACCAACTTTATGCTCAACGACTTTAACGACGAGAGTTCTGAGGCCAAAGGCATGCTCTCCATGGAGTTGACAGTAGGCAACAAGACATTACCAACAACATTCTTCATCGTCGATGTACAAGGTAACTACAGCGTGCTGCTTGGGCACGACTAGATTCACACAAATTGCTGCATTCCTTCTACTCTGCACCAGTGCCTAATCTAGTGGGACGTCGATGAAGTAGAAGTCATACCCGCAGACACTTCGACCCAAGTGGCACTGGCCAATGTGCCAGTTGATGCCGTTCACAACAAGGTAGAGTGCCTGTCAGGTAGAGATCTTTCAGATTATGATTTTGTTAGTGTGTCTGGAGGACGTTTTGTACCAGTGTCTGTAAAGTCGGCTGGTGTAGTGCGGCTGTTTTTATATTAGTAGTCATGTCTAGCAAGAGTAATCTGGATTGGCTAAAGTCTTGTGTAGAGCAGTATCGATCTACTAAAGATGGTATCGCCGAAGCCATTGAGGACTTTAGCGAAGTAGAGAAATTAGGACAAGGTTTTGCGTCGGCCGATCCCTTAGAAGAAGTTGACATAGGTGATGGTAGCATCCCGAGGATGACTTTTGTAAACCAACATTTACAGCCTGATGAAAAGGCCAAAGTAATAAAGTTGCTTCGGTCGTATGTTGATTGTTTCACATGGGAGTATAGCGAGATGCCGGGACTAAGCCGCAAGCGCGTGGTGAAGATTGAAAACGCGCGCAAAGTCCCACAGCGAACTGTATGTCTGGTCTTGTTGCCGTTAAGTACAACACCGAACCAATCATCCCTCGAAACTCTCTCTCATTGACCTTGACACCGCTCTCATCCTTGTCCAGACCCCCAGAAGTGCCCATCGGGGTCATCTGTGGCTTCAATTCACCACCAAAGTCAAATTTCTTTAACATATCACGAGTGTACTTACCTTGGTGGATGAAAGTGCCGTCCTTGGTCTGCTTGATCTGGAGCCCTAAGAAGTACTTGAGCTCACCCATGAGGCTCATCTCAAACTCACTGTGCATCTGCTCAGAGAACTTGGACACAAGAGAATCAGTAGTACCGCCAAAAAATAATATCGTCCACGTAAATCTGAGCAACTAAAAAATCTGAAGCATCTCTGAGCAAGAAAAGAGTTTTGTCCACAGAACCCATCACAAAGCCCTTCCCCAACAAAAATTGTTTCAACCGGTCATACCAAGCCCTGGGGGCTTGCTTCAACTCGTATAAAGCTTTGTGCAACTTAAAAACATGTCGAGGAAACTTAGGGTTCTCAAAACCGGGGGGTTGCCTAACATAAACCTCTTCTTCTATGTACCCGTTCAGAAAAGCACTCTTAACATCCATTTGAAAAAGCTTAAAATCCTTCGAAACGGCAAAATCTAGAAGAATACGAATGGACTCAAGACGGGCAACAGGAGCGAAGGTTTCTTCAAAGTCAATACCTTCCTTCTGGCAATAACCCTGGGCAACTAGTCGAGCCTTGTTGCGCACCACAACCCCATCTTCACCTTGTTTGTTCTTGAATACCCACTTGGTGCCTATGGGGTTGCATCCTGATGGTGGTTCAACTAATGTCCAAACCCGATTGCGGACAAAATTCTCAAGCTCTTCTTGCATAGCATTAATCCAATTTGAATCAGAAAGAGCATGAGAAACATCTCTAGGCTCAAAAGATGCAACAAAAGCCGATTCAGCAAACACAACAAGAGAGGCAGAAGAACGCAAAGTTCTCTCAGTCAAATCACCAATGATGAGCTCTGAGGGATGGTCACGCTGAACTGCTCGGGTTCCCTGGTGATCTGAAGTCACCTCACCTGAGTCAGCAGCTGGCACCTCTGGACTCGATTGAGGGGGCTCGATCGAAGTGGAAGAAGTGATCAGAGGTCCGCCCTCAACATCAGTCGAAGTCTCAGAAGGTGTGGGCTCTGCGGGGGATGCAGAAGGCCCACCCTCAACAGCAGCTGGAGTATCCTCATCTTCCTCGAAGATGGACTCTCCGAGCTCATCATCACAAGAAAGCTCAAAAGAAGGATTCAAAGAAGGCAAGGACTCATCAAATGAAACCTCACATGTCTCGACAAGCAGCTGGGATTCGAGGTTCCAAACACGAAAACCTCGAGAATGCAAAGCGTAGCCAAGAAAAACACCATCCCAGCAACGAGACTCAAACTTGTCCAAGTGCCCTCCCTTCTTGAGCACAAAGCACTTGCAGCCAAATGCTCGCAAGTGACTCACCTTGGGCTGTCTGCCAAACCGCAACTCATATGATGTCTTACCAAGGTAAGCTCTAAGAAAAATGTGGTTGGCCAGATAGCAAGCCGTGTTCATGGCTTCAGCCCAAAAACGTCTAGGAGTCCTGTGCTCATCGAGCATCGTCCTGGCCATCTCGACTAGCGTGCGGTTCTTTCGTTCCACAACGCCATTCTGTGGGGGAGTGTAAGGAGAAGAAAACTGATGGTTGAAGATCTAGGCCCTATGTGAGTTTTGGTAATTAATGATAAACATGCGGTTGAGGACTAATATTTTTCTTAAGTGTGAAGGAAATGAGTAGGTCCCGCGCAAATGGAGCACAAGATGGAAACCCGAAGATCTGGACGTTTAAAGGCTACGGCAAAAGGTTTGAAGGAATCTAGAAATTGATCGAGGTGTTTGGAGCGATCAATTAGGCTAGGTTTAAATTTTGTTTTTGCCGTACTATAAAGAGGGGTTGCATCTTGGTTATGAGTTGATTTTCAAGTGCCCAATTTGCATTGCATATAGTATCTTTTGATCATGTGTGATTGTTGCAAAAGTTGCTATTTTGGCAAAATCCTTGAAAAATCATTGCAGCATTTTGTTGGAGCTGTCTGACCCTGGCGGTCTGACCGACCATGTGGGTCCGGTCAGACCGGCTGGAGTTGGACGGTCCGACCGGCCAGGGGGCCGGTCCGACCGGGTTGCGCAGGGCAGAGAACTGCCGGTTTACAGAGCCGACGGGAGCACTATCGGTCCGACCGAGCCGATGGCCGGTCAGACCGGGTAGGGCCGGTCCGACCGGGCCAGCATGGCCGGTCAGACCGAGGCGTCCTGTCACATCAGTAAACGGCTAGTTTTCTAGCCGTTGCAGTTGAGGTCGGTCAGACCGGCCCAAGATGGGCGGTCAGACCGACATTGCGCAGAGAGCCACCTAACTTGTGTAACGGCTAGTTTTTGGGTGTGTGGCTATATAAACCCTTGCTACAGCTCCTTTGCTAGACTTTTGGCATTCATTTGAGCATACTTGAGCATAAGAGAGTCTCTCCCACCTTTGAGCACTAATTTGAGCACTAGTGAGGTTGGGAAGAAAAAGGGGTAATCAAGTGATTGAGTGAATTGCATTGCATTGGCATTTTGGCACTTGATCCTCTTCTCCTAGCTTTGATTGCAGCTTGTTACTCTTGGAGATTGCCATCTCCTAGACGGCTTGGAGAAGAAACCGGTGATCTCTCCTAGAAGGTTGTGGAGGAGACCCGGGAGGTTGTGAAGGTTGGAGCTCGCCTATCCGGAGTGGTGAAGAGCTACCACTAGTGATCGAGGCCCGAGAGTTGCACTTCCGGTGCCGGCTCATCTTCAAGCTAATTTCTCTTTGAGAAATCCGAGGCTTGGTAAAGAGAGCGGTCAAGTGAAACTCGCCTCAACGAGGACGTAGGAAATTGGCAAATTTCCGAACCTCGGGATAAAATTCGGTTGTCTCTTGTCCCCTTTACTTTGTGCAAGTATAATTGTGAAAGCTTACTTTTCTAGAGTAATTTACATTTCACCTTAGGTTGCACTGTTTTCTCTAGCTATTTGCCATCATTGTTTTAGGTTCTTAATCTCAGTTTAACTGAAATCGAATTAGTTTTAAAAACCGCCTATTCACCCCCCTCTAGTCGGTACATCGATCCTACAATGGTCCAGACCCTGATCACTACAGAAGCTGACGAACTGAGAGTTCTTGAACTCAGAGCCATTGTCGGAGCGAATTGCTCGCATCCGACCATTGTTCTCATTCTTCAGCTTCAAAATCAGGTCATGAACATATTGAAAAGTTTCATCCTTAGACTCCAAAAAGAAAACCCACGAGAATCGAGAAAAGTCGTCAACAATCACAAGAGCATACCACTTCCCACCGACCGAGCGTACCCGAGCTGGACCTACAGTGTCCAAATGTAAAAGCTCTCCCGGATACGAAGTCATCACCTAAGTCACAGGTGCGTGAGAAGCGGCAACCATTTTCCCATGACGACAGGGATGACAAACTAGATCCTTCTCCATCTTAAGCTTGGGCAATCCTCGGATGAGGTCCATAGAGCTTAACCTGACTAGCAGATCAAAACTCAAATGACCTAACCTCCTATGCCACTTCCAGAGCTCAGAAGAAGATCCAGCAATCAAACAGCGAGAAGGGCCAAAAGAGCTAGAGAAGTCAATTCGAAAAACTTTACCGAAGGGTAAAATCTGACAAATCAAAGACCCTCTAGAATCAACCACAGAAAAATTGCCCTTCTTAAAACACACTTCCAAACCATCCTCAAGAAGTTGCGACACAGAAATCAAGTTGAAGTTCAAATTTTTAACCAAAGCAACATTCTTCAAAGAGAAATGATCTGAAATGCTAATTGAGCCTATGCCACTTACTTTCCCTTGACCGCTGTTCCCGAAAGTGATGTACTCTTTGGAGCTCGGGGGAGTGAGACTGGAGAACCATCTGCGATGTCCCGTCATGTGGCGAGAGCATCCTGAGTCCATGATCCAAACATCCTCCAGTCCCCGGTCCTGCACAATCAGTGTCTGTAAGTGGGAGCAAATGGTCCGGCACCAGGTTTAGCAAAAGAGCTAAACCAGTGTCGAGCCATCTGCTCAAAAGATGGAAAGCGAAAACCATCAAAAGAGTTTGGACCAAAACGTGGCTCAAAGCGCGGTCCTCGGTTCTGCCTAACCCTACGGCCACGAGGTCCAAAACCGTAGCCAACTCGGTCTGGAACTCTGCCGGAACGAACACCACCAACTGGAGCACGGGCAAGAAAGTCGTCTCCTCTACCGCCACCTACACGACGCGGCCTGGCCTCCAGCCTCTCCCCGCGCCGAGGAACACGCAGTCTACCACCCTGCTGGTAGAACTGCTCATGATCACTACGAGCCCTCTCTGCTCTCTCAACCCGCTTCCTCCTGAAGCAGAACTCCGCAAGATGCCCGTCTCTCTGATAGTACTCACAATGATAGGTAGGCTTCTTGGGATGTGGTTGAGGCTTGGGGTTCTTGGGCTTAGTGGTGATTGGTGTTGTCTTTTTGGGCTGAGAGGGTCCAGGAAGAGAGTCTAGAGAAGAGTGGAGGTGTTTGGGCTTTGGAACCCAGATAGGCTTCTTAGGTGGAGCTTTAGGTGGTTCATGGATCACTCCATCCTTGGGCTGACAAGCCTGGGAAGACTCAGTGGAGTGAGTCTTGGGATACCTCTGCTCTGGAGTCATTTTACTCCACTCCACTGCCCGGCTGATGGCACTCTCAAAGTCAGCCTTGGTGTAGGTGTAACCTACCCCAAACCCATCCTGCCTCTTGAACTGCTAGATCATCATGCCAAGTTGTGGCTCTCTGGCACTGATCCAACTCAGGATAGAACGGAGGTAAAAGTTCTCATTCTGAGAATCTGCTAGCTCCTCTCTCAAGGAAGCTAGAACCTCCACCTGAGACAAGCAGGTCTCACACTCACTCTCTACTTGGACAGACTTCTCGGCTTTCAGCTTAATTAATTCCATTCTAAGAGACAGGCAGTTCTCACAAACAGTGGGTGGAACTGACAGTGTCTCTAGCTCTAGCCTAGTCTGGGCAAGCTCAGCTCTCAACCTCTCCAAGTCACCCAAATGTTCATTACCCTTGGATTTCAGCTCAGCTAAGGCAGCTAGATGAGATGGGCAATCAACACAGGGTGCGACGACAGTGGCTTGAGCATCTTTCAGCTCCAGCTGAGCGCTTTCAAGCTCAGTGGCCAAAGCGTCCCTCTCATCAACCCTTTCTGTGTACCTGGACTTCAGAGTCGACAGGTCACACAGAAGCACCTCACACTTCGGGCACTCACTGCTATTACCCAAGCAAGGGGAAGAAGATAGACTCTCAATTCTACCGTTGGCCACGGAAAGCTCACTCTCTAACTCGTCTATCCTTTTCTTAGCCCCCCTAAGCAGTTTCTCTCGATACTTCAACTCCTGACGATTGCTCTCAAGTAAATCAACAATTTCACGCTCATAAGATGATACCTTGCTGTCGTCGTCGTCGGAGTCGTCGGAGGAGCTCTTTTCTTCTCTATCCCCAAGAGCCATTGAGCAGAAGCTCTTGCGGGATCTTCGGCGCTGGTGTGAGCGGCTCTTCGGCTTGTCTCCGAAGGCCATGAAGCAAAGGCCCGCCGGATCGTCCTTGTCCTTCCCCTTCCTAATGGCGATCTCCTCATCGCTTGAGCTTGATGAAGAGGAAGAAGACGTGGACTGCTTGGAGTAGCTCTTCTCCATCTCGTCGAAGAAGGCCTTGTCGCGCTTCTTGTTCTCTCGCCGGTAGTCCTTCAGGGCCTTCTTGAAGAAACGAGTCTTTGGCTTGCCCTTGTTGAAGGAGGAGCTCTCATGCTTGCCGGAGTCTTGGAAGCTGCCACCGGTGCCCTTCTTGTATCCATTGCGCTTGGGGCAGTCAGCGATGAAGTGTCCTGGATCACCACATTCAAAGCATCCGGATTTTGTGCCGTGTCTTTTGAACATTCTCTTATCATAGACACGACGCACCCGGTTGTTAAAGAGACACAAATCATCATCTCCCAACAACTCAAGCTGGTCCTCAGTGATAGACATCAAAGAGAACCCAGCACAGCTCATAGCAGAGGGATCAACAGAAGGTGTAGCAAGGGCCAGGGATTTTGATCCAGAGCCAGTGAGATTTGATCTCAACTGGATATCTACCTCAGTGGCCTTCAGCTTGCTAAACAACTCAGAAATGGTCAAGGTATCGTAAGAAGTGCTCTCAACGATAGAGGATACCTTGATCTCCCAGATCTTTGGGTCCAAGGTATGGAGAACCTTGAGCGCCTGCTCGTGATCTGAGATTAACTGAGCACCCTCAGCCTTGTTGTCCCGAAGCTTGTTAATGATCGATTGAAAGCGACCAAACAAAGCTTCAACAGATTCACCCGGCTTTTGTGTGAAGTTCTCGTACTCACGCCGGTAGGTCTGATAGAGCCGAGCCTTGACCTGAGCTGTTCCCTCATGGTGTGCCTTGAGGGTAGCCCGGATCTCTCTCGCAGTGGAGAGATGGCTCACACGCTTAAACTCAGTGGGACCTAAACCAGAGAAAAGAATGTTCACAGCCTTACTGTTGCTCAGATGCTGAGCAATGATACCAGCAGTACCCTGCTCAGTGACTGGCAATATGACAAACGTGGTGTGAACACAAATGTCCCAAATGTCCGAACCCTGGCTCATGAGATAGGCTCGCATGCGAGTCTTCCAATAGTTATAGCCATAGGCTTCCAAGGACGGGACCTTGCCAGGAGAAGTCATGGTCACTACTGGGGTTTAGAACCGGTTAAGGTATGGAAAAAACCTAACCTCGCTCTGATACCACTTGTAGGACCGAAAGTAGCGACCAGAGGGGGGTGAATGGGCGCCTTAAAAAATTCTTTCGAATCAATGGCCTGTTTCCAATACCCACCGCACCTCAAAAGACTATGCAGCAGAAGATAAACAGAAGGCCTAAGTCTAAAGGTTTCTAACCTAGAAGCAACTGATGATAAACAGTGTAAATCTAAAGTAGTGCAACTAGGCAGATGAACAAGGTATAACAAGCCTAAACTTCTCAATGAAATGATCTAAGAATGTGTAAGATGAAAAGAGAAGTTACTGTCCAAATTTGTCTCCTGTTTGGAACTTGGCGAAGCCCTCTTCGCACGTCGAGGTCTGCTTCGGAGGTTGGTGACGGAGCCTGTCCGAGATGCCGAAGGTGTCACGGTCTAGCCTGGTTCGAAGTGGCAAGTTGCGAAGAGTACTTCGGAACGAAGTATGACAATGCCGGAGCCTGGTTCGAAGTATGTACTTCGAAGACAAGGCTTCGAACACAGCTTCGAACCAAGAGCTTCGGAGCAAAGTGACAGAGTCGGAGCCTGCTTCGAAGTGTGCACTTCGAAGACAAAACTTCGAACACAACTTTGAACCGAAAGCTTCGAAGCAAAACCTTCGAACAGAAAGCTTCGAACACAACACTCAAAAGGACAACCTTCGAACAAAGAAGCGAAGTCTGTCACACGATAGAAAATCAACTCCGAAGCCTACACTCTATCTTCGAACAGGGAAAGCTTCGGAAGGAGAACCGAAGGTTGACACGCCACAAGGAAATCAAATCGAAGTCTATCAGAAATGACAAGCTTCGAACCCAACTTCGAAGCCTACCGAAGTGTGGACTTCGAACAGCTAGATTCGGAGAATGTTGTTCGAAGTATGTGATGATGTCCGTTCAGAAAAATACTTCGAAGCTTATCAACACAGACCGCACACCGAAGATCGAAGATTGAGCGAAGCCTTCGAAGATGTTAAGTCGAAGCCTGTCTCACGGAGCTGAGGGGCTTCGAACAGAGAAAGACTTCGCCAGAGACACAGCCAGAAAAGGTAATAGACCCTGTCAGCTTCGATCAAAAAGCTGTGTAGTAGAAGGTGAAAAGCTGCACAGAACACTGTAGCTGCAGGGAAGTAGTACTACTTGCAACAGCAAGAACTAGTACTACTAGAATGAAGAACACACCCAGCCGAAGCCTCCAAAGCCTCAAAAAAACACGGGAAAACTTGCTATGCTAAATGAAATGCAGCCATTTAAAACCTTTGCAGATGCAGCACACAATGAAATAGGGCATTTACTGCAACATTAAAAGCAAAGCATTAAACACAGGGGCACAACTTCCTGGCGGTGCAAGCAGGGAACCAGAGAAGAGAGAGGCAAGGCAAAAGACAAAAAGTGACCCAATAGAGAGGATTTGATTTCAGCCAAAAGGGTAGTCCAAACCCTAGGGATTGGGGTCCTATTTATAGGCAGCCCAACACTAGGAATATTCTACCAGCCCCTTAGGGTTTTTACAGACTCAAAAATAAAGGAAAAGACTCTACTGCCCTTAGGAATTTTTACAGACACGACTGACTGACTGTGGGCCTAGAGTTACAGATGACTTATCCGGAAGCTAAGTTTTCGTAGCGACTACGGCTTCTCTTCTGGACAGTCGGATACAGAATCAACGGTTGTCAGTTTTACGCCGAAACTGACAAAGCCTCCACCAGCTTTGCACCAGGTACCCGGATTGGGCCGGCCCGACTCCGCAGCTCTCTCAGCCCGGCAATCGCTCACCGCCCGTGTACCTGAGTCAGTCCTGGTCAACAGCCCAGTGGGTCTTCCACTGCTTCTGGCCCATGCACCCGGATTGGGCCAGCCCGACTTCGCAGCCTCCTCTGCCCGACAGTCGCTCGCTGCCCGTGTACCTGAGTCACACGCGGCCCATGAAACAACAGATCTCCTCTCTTCTTCTGTCCTCTTTGACTATCGTTGACAATGACTCATCACTTCTAGAGCCATGAGGCCCACGCTATTCAGCATGGCTCCTCAAAGGGCCCAAGGCATCCGTAGGGTGGCTCTGGACCATAGTGGCCGAGCCCTCCTCATGATGGCTTCAGACCGCAATGGCCAAACCCTCCACACGGTGACTTCGGGCCACAGTGGCCTAACAGTCCATATAGTGGCTTCGGACCTCAGTGTCCGAACCCCCCGTACAGTAGCTTTGGACCCCAGTGGCCAAACCCCATGCGGAGCGAGTTCGTCTCCCAATGTCCGAACCCCGCACCACTCTAGACGAACCCTTCGATAGGAGGATTTGGCCCACACTGGCCGAACATACCTCCGCCCTGACAGGACCCCTCACTGATATGGTCCGAGACACCGTCGACTCTGCCGAACCCCTCTCCGAGTAACGGGTTCGGCTCATAGTGGGTGAAGCCACTGGGGCCGTCGATGCCTCCGCCGTACAACTGGGCAGGGACTCCGTGGGCTCCATACGTATCATAGCAAGAGTACCCTCCGCAACTTAACGCTATGCCTTGTTTTCCTTCGGAGTATTATGAATGGCAGGGACAAACAAACACAGCGGTGGGAGGCATCGTCCACAAGCTGTCCTGGTACCTACGAATCGGCTCGTGCAGAGTGAAGTCAAAGAATATGGGCGCGAAGAGGCAAAGGACAGGGAGTACGAAGCTATCACAGTCAGAGTAGGGTCTTAGGAAGTCCCAATCCCGAAGGCCCTTTCACCTAAGTCTGATGGAGGTAAGTCCCCTACTTTGACCGAAGCCCGCGCCGAAGCCTTGTCCGATCAGCCAAACGAGGCCGGTCCGATTGCCGGGGTCTACAGCGAAGGCTCCTCTGAATACAGAGTGCACGAGGCCGAGGTGGGCAGTACCACTTCATCTAGAGTTAACAGGAACCTAGCAGTGGCACTTGGCACCAGGCCACAACCATCTTGGGCACCTCCAGGCATGTCTAAATCACAAAAGAGGTGTCTACAACGACTACGGGCACAGGAGATGCGCGAGAAGAAGGCCGAGGACGAGCGAGACGCTATTTTTGAAAAAATTCGCCCGCGGCCAACAATGAGACAGGTATGGAGGATGAAGCTGGTTGAGATAACCAACCTAGCTCCTAGTCCGAGTGATGATGACGACATGCTCGACGACGACTATTCACCCGTCTACGAGGGGCCCGCACCCCAGGCGATGGACATCAACATTATCACACTACCCTCCGAGTTTGCCCTTCCACAAGATGAGGCCGAGGTCGCTCAGTTGAACCTCGGCCCATGCAATGCTATCTTTGAGAAACCCGAGGACTCGACTCGCCATCTAAAGCCTCTCTACGTTATGGGTCATATTGACGGGAAGCTGATTTCCTGGATGCTTGTTGACAGTGGCGCCACTGTTAACTTAATGCCTTACTCGCTATTGAAGAAACTTGGCAGGGACGAGGATGATCTGAAGAAGACCAACTTTATGCTCAACGACTTTAACGACGAGAGTTCTGAGGCCAAAGGCATGCTCTCCATGGAGTTGACAGTAGGCAACAAGACATTACCAACAACATTCTTCATCGTCGATGTACAAGGTAACTACAGCGTGCTGCTTGGGCACGACTAGATTCACACAAATTGCTGCATTCCTTCTACTCTGCACCAGTGCCTAATCTAGTGGGACGTCGATGAAGTAGAAGTCATACCCGCAGACACTTCGACCCAAGTGGCACTGGCCAATGTGCCAGTTGATGCCGTTCACAACAAGGTAGAGTGCCTATCAGGTAGAGATCTTTCAGATTATGATTTTGTTAGTGTGTCTGGAGGACGTTTTGTACCAGTGTCTGTAAAGTCGGCTGGTGTAGTGCGGCTGTTTTTATATTAGTAGTCATGTCTAGCAAGAGTAATCTGGATTGGCTAAAGTCTTGTGTAGAGCAGTATCGGTCTACTAAAGATGGTATCGCCGAAGCCATTGAGGACTTTAGCGAAGTAGAGAAATTAGGACAAGGTTTTGCGTCGGCCGATCCCTTAGAAGAAGTTGACATAGGTGATGGTAGCATCCCGAGGATGACTTTTGTAAACCAACATTTACAGCCTAATGAAAAGGCCAAAGTAATAAAGTTGCTTCGGTCGTATGTTGATTGTTTCACATGGGAGTATAGCGAGATGCCGGGACTAAGCCGCGAGCTCGTGGAGCATCGGCTATCTATCAAGTCCAGATTTAGACCTTATAAACAACCTCCGCGTCGCTTTAATTCGGTCGTCTATGACCGAGTTAAAGAAGAAGTAGAGCGACTGCTCAAAGCTGAATTTATTAGGCCATGCAGGTACGTAGAATAGGTCGCTAACATTGTGCCTGTAGAGAAGAAAGGGAGCGGCAAGATACGAGTATGTATTGATTTCAGGGATCTGAACAAGGCCACTCTGAAGGACGAGTATCCAATGCCGATAGCCGACATGCTAATCAATGATGCTTCAAGACACAAGGTACTAAGTTTTCTTGATGGCAATGCTGGTTATAATCAAATCTTTATGGCCGAAGAGGACGTATACAAGACAGCCTTTCGATGCCCTGATTTTGTCGGTTTATTCGAGTGGGTCGTTATGACTTTTGGTTTAAAGAATGCTGGCGCTACATATCAGCTTGCTATGAACTTGATCTTTCATGACTTGCTAGGACTTATGTTAGAAGTTTACATTGATGATGTTGTAGTCAAATCGGACGCTATGGGAAACCATTTAGCCGATTTGAAAGTTGCTTTCGATAGGATGCGAAAGTAGGGCTTAAAAATGAACCCACTCAAATGTGTGTTTGGCGTGTCGGCGGGTAAGTTCTTAGGTTTCATGATTCATGAAAGAGGCATAGAGATTGATCCTAAGAGGCTTGAGAAAATTAGAAACGTTACGGCACTGACATGCAAGAAAGATGTGCAAAAATTGCTAGGCAAGATGAATTATTTGCGTCGCTTGATATCTAACTTGTCTAGCAATATTGATGCCTTTGTCCCCATACTCCGGCTAAAGAACGAGGCCGAGTTCACTTGGGAGGAAAGTCAGCAAAGCGCCTTTGAAAAAATCAAGGAGTGTTTGTCATCGCCGCCCACGGTGAGAGCACCCAAAGTCGGGATTTCATTTCAGCTGTACATCGCTACTGAAGATAGCGTGATCGGGGCCATGCTAACCCAGGAGGTAGAAGGAAAAGAGTACATCATCACGTTCTTGAGCCGCCACCTGCTAGACGCCGAGACTAGGTACGCATTTGTGGAACGTTTGTATTTATCACTTTACTACACGTGCACCAAATTACGCCACTATCTTCTCCCTAATACATGTGTTTTCGTTTGCCAAACCGACGTTATAAAGCACATGTTACAAAAGCCGATTCTAAGTGGAAGAATCAAAAAGTGGGCTTACGCTTTGATTGAATATGATTTGGCCTATGAACCCCTGAGAGCTATGAAAGGCTAGATTGTAGCCAACTTTATAGTTGATCACCACATAGATGTCAGTTGGAGCGACAATGTTGCTTTGATTGAGGTAATACTGTGGAAACTTTACTTCGATGGTTTAGCTTGCAAGAATGGCCAAGGTATTGGGGTGGTTCTCATATCACCTAGCGGAGCGTACTTTGAAACCTCGGCTCGTTTAGAATTTCCCTCTACTAACAACCAAGCTGAATATGAGGCTTTACTACTAGGGCTTGAATTGTTGGAATCCATAGTGATTCCCTCTACTAACATGTTCATGCGCATAGTGATTCCCTATTAGTGGTGCAACAAGTGGCTAAGAGTGCTCAATGTTTTAATGGCTTGCTAAATGGCTACTTGGATAAGTGTCTGGACATAGTTGCTACTTTTGATGACTTCAAAATTTTTCATGTGTCAAGAGAGGCCAATTTAGTTGCAAATGATTTGGCTTAGCAAGCATCTGGTGACCAAGTCAGGAGAGGAAAATTTTTTGTGCAGGAGAAGCCGATGTTTGGTCTCATTGCCGAAGCCAGTGACTTCGGACAGGCGCACCCTCTGGGTTGGACCCCTCTGGCTGCCGGAGACTACCGCGCGTCGAGGTTCTGGGACTGGAGTACTCCGCCCACCGAAGGGTCTGGCACGCCAGAGACCGTGAGCCGAAGTCCTCAGGACAGTGAGGGCTTCGGGGAGCCCGACCCTTCGGCAGGGGGCTTCGGCCTGATGCGCTCCGCACAACCAGTCTAGTCAGGCTTCAGCAGAAGCAAGAAGGGCTCAGGGGACACCCCGAAATCAGTAGCCTAGACATTTTTTCATGGAGTGAGCTAGATAAACCCTCAGAAGTCCATAAGGGCGATTGGAGAACTCCAATCGTCCAGTATTTGAGAGACCCTAGCCAAAGGATTGATCGGAAAGTTCAACGAGAAGCATTTAAATTTGTATTGCTAGACGACACACTATACCGTTGAACCATCGACGAAGTACTGTTAAAGTGTCTAGACCATGAACGATCCCAGGTGGATACGGGAGAAGTCCATGAAGGACTTTGTGGCACTCATCAGTCGGCCCAGAAAATGAGTTGGATGCTCAAGTGAGCGGGTTTCTACTGGCCGACTATGACTGAGGATTGTTTTAAGTATTATAGAGGGTGTGAAGCATGTCAGAAGTTTGGCAATATTCAATTAGCTCCTGCTTCATTACTTAACCCTATTATCAAACCATGGACGTTCCAAGGTTGGGGTTTAGACTTCATCGACCAAATTCACCCTCCTTCCTCAAAAGGGCATCGGTTCGTTTTGATGGCAACGGACTACTTCACCAAGTGTATCGAGGCCGTGCCTCTCAAGATCATGACTCACAACGAGGTACTTGACTTTATCTTGAAGCACATCATACATAGATTCGGCCTTCCTCAAACTCTCACTACAGATCAAGGTAGCTCATTTGTTTCAAAAGAAGTGAGAGATTTTGCCGAATATTATGGTATCAAGTTAATAAACTCTTCGCCCTATTATGCTCAGGACAATGGTCAGGCCGAGTCTAGTAATAAAACTATGATTAAGCTCATTAAGAAGAGAATTGAAGAGTTCCCTAAAAGGTGGCTTGGAGTGCTCTCCGAGGCGCTATGGGCTTGTAGAATTGCAAAGCACGGTGCTACCAAAGTTAGTCCATATGAGTTGGTATATGGACAAGAAGCCGTTCTACCTGTAGAAGTATATCTTGGCTCTCTAAGAGTGTTAAAGCAAGATGGCTTATCGGTCGACGAGTATGAAGCTCTTTTGAAAGACAATCTAGAAGAAGTGACCGATAAGAGATTGAGAGCTTTAGAAGCTATAGAAATAGACAAGAGGAGAGTAGCTAAAGCCTACAATAAGAAGGTTAAACCAAAGTCGTTTCAAGTAGGTGACTTGGTTTGGAAGACGATTTTACCCTTAGGCACTAAAAGTCCTAAATTTGGTAAATGGTCGCCTAGTTGGGAAGGTCCTTTCAAAATAGCCAAAATCGCTCCTAGCAACACATATGTGTTAGAATCTCTGCAAGGAGAGCAGTTTCGAAGAGCTTTGAATGGTAGATACTTGAAAAGGTACTTCCCAAGTGTGTGGCAAGCAACTTGAAAGATGTCGAAAGGCCGATATGGAAGGTATCGTCTTTAGCCTTTTGTGCTTTTAGTTCACTAAAAGGCAGGGGGCATGTGTTGATAGCAAAAATGGCATTAATGGTTAAGATTGTTAAAATATTAATTTTGGTAATTTGGGCCGAAAATGCACATGTCCCGGGTTAGGCCGAAGCCCTACAGGGCCGAAGGACCACAGGGCTACGGGCTTCGGAAGCTTCCAGCTAGCCCATAGTCTTTGGCCTAGAGGCCTTCGGAGGCCCACTCCACCGAATCTTTGGCCCGAGGAGCAGGCTTTGGAGGGTCTAGCCGAAGGCCCACTTCAGGCAAGAGTTAGAGATTGAGTCCGATTTTTGACTAAGTCTTTTACACGTGATCAAACAGAATTCCACCAGATTAGGCTTAGAGATTATAAGTCTAGCCCCTATAAATATAGGGGTGAGGCCGGTTCAGAAGGACCCCCCAACAAAAATCAACCACAAAGCCCTAGCTTTGAATCATATTTTACTTTATCTTTACTTCTCTGTACTCTTCGTGGGTTTGCCTGGAAGCCCTCCTACGGCCACTTCGGAACAGCGGTAAGCCTTGTTACTTCGCCTGTGAAGTATCCATTAATCTACGTAATAGATTGCTATCGCCTTGTTACTTCGCCTGTGAAGTATCCGCTAATCTGCGTAATAGATTGCTACCCTCGCTACTAGTGCAACACTTAGCAGAATTCGGTCCTCAGGCCGAATTGGTACTTCGAATCTACTCTGTTGAAGTTTTCCACGTTCGGAGCTACTTCGTCGGAGGTGTCTGGAGCTGAGAGATTGGTTTTGGAGGTTTTCAGAACACCCTTTGGCGAGACTGTTGCTTCGGTCGTACGCCAACATGCTTCGCCAGCAGACTTCACCGCGACAGGCTTCGCTACGCCCGTACTCTATTCCAGATGAAGTCGCACTCGCGCGTTGCACCTAAGTCATTTCCCTGTACCTTACTGTATCAAAGACTTCACGCCGAACCTCGCTGTTCGGATTTGATTGTCACGTCCAGATCGGTTCAGAGTTTATCTCCGGCCAGATCAGTCCGAACGTCGAAGGCACCCTTCGGTGGGACACTTCGCATCAGACGCCGAAGGTATGTTTCAGCGACACCCTTCGCACCATACTTTGAATCAGTCAGGCTCCATCCAGTTTCTGACTTGTTTTTTTAAAACATTTCTTTCGGCTAATTGGATTATTTCTGTGTGATCTGATTACCTGGTGACTCCACCCCTTACCACGGCTAAGGGAAGTCGGAACACGATGTCGGTGTTGTGTTACGCTTAGGCTTGTCCCTAAGTATCCGCACACTTTTGGATCATCAAACTGACCCAAGTGCGGGGGCACATTTCTGTGTCAACAACTTCTTTTCTAAGTCCGCCCATCCTCTGATAGAATCCACCGACAGCAAAGAAAAACATGCGAAGACTGATCCCAATAGAGAAAGCGGGAAGAATCGGACCCTCAGCGCTTTGTCGATCGATGCCTATCCACATAGGATGAGGAAACGACTGATGTGCTCGATCGTGGAGACCAAGTCTTGTCCCGAGAACTTGGTGAAGTTGGGTACCTTGTATCGGTCGGGTAGCGGTACTCGTTGAACCATTCTAGGTACGACCACCGATACATGTATGTCTATTCTTTGGGCTTCAACCCAAATTGATCTCTGATGACTTATGTGATCCATTTCACCCAATCATCTTCTTGATGCCTTGGTGTTGGGTACTGGTTAGGCATTTTGGCATAATAATATTGCTCTGGCCGAGCAGCATTGTATCTATATTTCCCTTCATCATTGTAATGTCGTGCTCCGAAGTTCACGGTCCTATGGTACCCCTGAGGAATACCGTCGGGTGCCCCTAGGCAACACGACGTCTAGCAGCATGTTCCTTGTAATGCCATATGTGACTTGTGGGACCTCTTGTCTTATCGGCCTAGAGCCTGCCGTTGAGAACGGCGCTGCCGCACCTCTTTCGAGGTTATACGGTGAACTCGACGACAAGTCCTGAGAGGGGGTCGATGGTTGGATCGCCCCGTTTCCTTCATGGCCGACCAAGAAGGTCGACTGTTTTAGCCTCATCGACCCTCATGGCTGTGGAGCCGCCCAAGTGTGATGTGGATTCTGTAGCATTCTGGTCTAAGTATCGGGGAGTCTAAGTATCGGGGAGATACGTCGGACCTTGTGGTGGCTCGTAGGCTACAATGACATCAATAGTCTTCTTGATCAGCCTGTGGAAGGTGTTGACTAATGTTCCAGATTTATTGATGAGCGCGTGGTGAAGCACGTTGTCGATGATCTCCTGGAAACCGCCATGAGGGCTTTCTATCGGCTGACTGATCTCCATGGCCATCGTTGGTCTTGGCAACAGATCCCTTAATGTGGGACTCACTTGAGTCATTCTATAGGCTTGCAGGCACAACTCCTAGAAAGTGTCAACTTGTTTCCATACATCTGCCCTTTGTTCCTCAGTCAAGGTCTCCAAGGGGATCAAAATGATGTTGTCGTCATTAATTTCACCTGCCATGGCTGAATTGCTGAAGTGTCGTCCCACTAGGCATGCCAAAATGTGTGTTGGTGCATTTTTTGGTCACACTTTGTTGATGCCAATATTTGGTAATGCCTAGAAGCCCACTACGAATTGTCGCATGGTCAATAGAAGGTCAAGGAAGATCTGGTCAAAGGAGTTCGTCCGCAACAGCTGCATGATCAGAAGGGAAGCTGATGGAGATAAGAGCAACAAGTGATTACATATTCATTCGGAATCGGTTGGATAAGTTACTTGGATAGTAAGTCTATGGACTATAAATATGTATCCCTTAGGTTAGATTAGTTAACTCTCGTTCAATCAACAATCGATGCATCGCCAACCTTGTGCCCTAAGGTTATCCGGCGGGACTTGGGTGCTCGGAGCTGGGCTGCATCATTTTGATCTCCAGCGAAGAGGTGAGTCCCGCCAATCCCGACGTCCGTGCCAACTAGGTTAGTACCCTCACGGCTACATCAGTTTAGTCTGATCTCTTGAGGAGAACGGTGAAACAACACGGTCGCCGGTTGTTCTCAGTGTATTTGGCTAGGTCTAAGGCTACATCAGTTAGGTTTGATCTCTTAAATTGAAGTGATCTTGGTCTGATAGTCTGAGGCTTCATCAGTTAAGTCCGACATCTCTTGCTATTGTATTTTTTCATGCCATATATTGTTCATCTAAATAAAGTTTTCCCGATTCGTTGATATATTATTCAAATCATTGTGACTAGCTACTATCTCACTTAGGTCCCATCTAGTTATTGTGATGATTTCCATGATATAGATATGTTATCTGGCATGCTTTATTTATTTTTATCAGAGTACAAGCTAATATGTTATCTTTAATTCATCTCCATATCATGTTCACCGTCAAAGGGTGCACATCAGCCTATATGCATATCCTGTCTTTCCTATCATCTGATGGCGCACTCGCTCGATTGGGCCAACTTAGGCTATCGACCGTCCAGATGATCGGCATGCTGGATCATTGTTTTATTTTTTCTGCCATAGTCATCGGCTTGCCAGCCGATCGGCTATGCTACTAACGTCTATTTCTTCCAATCCCTTATCAGTTGCTGGGTCAAAATGATTGGCACGCCCTGAACCCTTTTCTAAGACGTAGGGCCTACACTAGAGTCAAGCAGATCTCCCAGGCCACGTGTTTATCAATCTATGACCAAAAAGCACGCCAACACACTTTGACACATGCGTGGCCTGGGAGATCTGCTTAACTCTAGTGCAGAAAAAAGGCGTGCCAATCAGTTTGACCCTGCATGTGATAAGGAAAACAGGAAAAAGATAATTAGTAGTATAGCCTATCGGCTTTCGAGCCGATGACCATAATGCGGACATGATAATCGTGGACTATTACGTCGATCGTCCATAGCACCGATGATCATGGGTGAAGCAATCGAGTGAGTGTGCCATCAGCCTATGAGATAGACAATTTACACATATGGGTCGATAAGCACTTTTTCGACGGAAGATAAGATGTGGCATTGAATTGAAGATAATCTATCGGCTTGTACTCTGACAGAAATAAATAAAATGTACACAATAACATGTCTATATCATGAAAATTATCAAATAAAACTAGATCAGACCTAACCAACACAGTAGCTAATCACGATGATCTTAATAATATGTCAAAGTATCAGACATGCTTCATTTAGATGAATGGTATAAAACATGAAAAAGATACAATAGCAAGAGATGCCGGACCTAACCGATGAATCCTCAAACTACCACACCTAGATCACATCAATCTAAGAGATCAATCTGATGTAGCCTTAGACCTAGCTAATATACCGAGATAAACCGCCGACTGTACTATTTCGATGTTCACATCAAGAGATAAAATTGATGCAGCCATGAGGATACTGACCTAGTCGGTACGGTCGTCGGGGGTGGCGGGGCTCACCTCTTCGCTAGAGATCAAAACGATGCAGCCCAGCTCCGAGTGTCGAATCCCGCCGGGATTAACCTTGAAAAGCCAAGGGTGGCGATGCGTCAAGTAGTTGTTTGACAAAGATGTGTGGTTGACCTAACTAAGGGATAAATATTTATAGTCCAGAGACTTGTCGTCCAAGTATCTTATCCTAACCGATTCTGGATAATCTTCACTTTCTTATTATCAGCTCCTTCATGTCTAGCCATGTTGTAATGAACGGGCTTCTTTGACCATATTTGACCGGACTCTTCTTTACTTTCGTTGACCGAATGATATCCTTAGTGGGCCCTAGGCTTTTCCAAATCTTGGCATAAACAACAGTCTACTGGGCCTCACCGCCTTAATACACTCTCAGATTGACCACATGGCCCCACTGGATGGGCACTCAAGATTATCGACCTGGCTCTGATACAGTTTGTTAACCCATTTGTGGACATGGCTCGACATAGTGGGAAGGAACATTGTGTCGATCTACACCCTAAATGTTAACCTAAATGGTGAGAGATTCCTCCACTATTTAAGTTGAATCAACTCTCACCACAACCAATATAATGTAGGTCCATTTCAACAACCCTTGCTTCTAAACTCAAGTCATGTCATTGAATAATTGGTATAATAATTAAATTAATTGAAGTCTATTGTAAAAGGTAGGATATAGATAGAGAGAGAAAGAAACAAGAAATACTATTATCCGATATACATATGGAACATACTGCATGGATGGAATCATGTATACCGTTATTATAGCTAATTGAAATTGCATTGATGTGTGTCTAGTCTCCTAAGTTGATTTTTATTATTAATAACAAATGATTAATTGAGGACTAATAAGTGTGTTGAATTGATGTGTTGTACCGAGTTTCAAGTTTTGGTTCAATGTATTGATTGGATTCTTTGATCACAATGTCAAATTGTCGATATATATATAATGTGTGGACTTTTCTGAGATCCTGATGAGAATTTCATTCTTTGTTTGAAACAATATACTTTTATCAGAATATCTACTAAAAAACTTATACGTCGAGTATCTGTGGCACTCGTCAAAGTCCTTTTTCCACCCGGCGAAGGATTCTCCAAGTACCACACTCGGCGAACCCACTGTTGATGAACAGAGGGTTCATCGAGTGCATGACGTGGCACTCAGCACAAAAAGCATGTAATGGTTGTGGCGCAGTGACTGTGGCTTCGTCGAGTGCCTTACGTGGCACTCGATGAAGCCAACACATGTTCATTGAGTGCCTTACTTGGAACTCAGCCAATCCCGTAACCAATAGCATCCGGGGACATGCCACATGGCACCGCCCTTAGACGTTGTTGGTTCCTGGCTTCGCCGAGTGTCACATAAGGCACTTGGTGAAGTACCATGTGGCACTCAGCAAACATTGCCAAAACACACATAATCATGCCACATGGCATGATTCTTTGCGTTTGAGGTTTTACGTTTTCCGACCTAAAAAATTGTTTTTAAATTAGTACATTCACATATATATATATATCTTAAATTCATATTTCATCACAAAACTATCTCAAATTCACATTACATCCTGAATTCATATTTCATGCCAAATTCATCACATTCACATTCACATATGCATCCTAAATTCATCACATTCACATTCACATATTTCATTTCAAACTCATCACGAATTCATAACTTCATAAAATCATTCATAACAATTCAATCCACAAGTGCATCACAAAGTTAGGCAACTAAAAGTTTACAACTTACTTATACGTGGCTCCCAAAGATCCCAAGGCTGATTCGATCTAGATCCCAATGATGGAAACTGCAAAAGGAATTAGTTAGCACAACTATATATAGCAAAAAATATTATTAGAGGGTTAGAAACTCACATTGCCACTCTATGGAGTGTGTAGAGATGGTTGAGGTTAAGGAAGTACAGGAGGGGTTGGTGTCGGTGACGAAGGTTAGCCCATTTGAACAGAATAAATGACACACTTGGGTTGGTGTTTGCCTCGGTAGGTCATTTGGATTATATGTGTTGCCTTGAACTGCTCTACTTTCATGAGCTAGAGAAAATTCCATAACTTGGGAGCATTATTGGCCTATGTTGGCTGTTGACTGCAATAGAAAAATAGTTAGAGCCATATAGTGAAATCGAGTAAGAAAAAGGAAACAAGTAATTACGTACCCATTTCACAGCGTACTGATTGAGGTTTTGCAAGCCCTGATGGTGTGGTGCCACTCTCATGAGTAGGCGTCTCTCCTGATAGGCATTGCCAGTGTTCTTCCACTTAGAACAGCACCACTTATCAACAATTTTCCTCAGCATTGAAGATCATTGGCATACCACTACGAAGGGACCTACATATCCAAGTAAAAGTTATAAAAAAGATGTCAAGTATTGCAAGATAAACGATAATGCACTTACCATCATATACTATTCATGGGTCAGGTATGTAGTCTAAGCATCCTTCTTTGTGATCCTCTGTCCAAGTTGATGAACGTAGTACATGATCACAACTTTAATACAAGCCTCATAGTGCATGTCAATGATAAGATTCTTGGTGGATCTGTTGATAACATCGGAAGCCTGAGCCTCATACCCCTCATCACACCTAAAAAAGTCTTGCATATAGATGTAACAAAAAATTTATGTAGTTCCAATGTGAGTAGTATTGATAAATAGTATAAATAGAAGCTTACCCATAGCTCAGCCCTCACTCGGTTGGCTATGTGGGAAAACTTCTTGCCTTCTTGATCACATGCGTCAGGTGCACTTTCGTAGTGCTTACACCGGCTCAATTCCCTTGGCAATTGAAACTAAATCAAGGAACTTCTCCTTGATAAGAAACCCAAGGATGTCATTCGCCTAGCATGAGTACTCGTCGCATGCCTGTTCAATCCATATCCAATTCCTACTTCGGTGTCTCGAAGAATTGTTAGCGTGTATCAAAATACCAAATAAATGAAAGGAATGAATTATAGACTAGATAGAGCAACTTACATTTTTCCGTCTGGTAAGATGAGCGTGTGTTGATTTAATGGCATCGGTCGCCTCAGGAGGCTTGAAGGATCATGCAGCCATATTACAACCTCCCTCATCCTCCTTTTCCCTAGCCTCCTCCTCCTTCTTAGCTGGATGACATTACTCAAACTCAAGTGTGCTCTCTACTCGTAATCATGCTTGCCATCGGAGGTCCATCTCTGGCTCATAGTCATGCTCGAGGCCACACATGCCTTTCCTCACATGGATTCCCACTTCGTTCTCCCTTGAGGTATACTTGAGGAACCCTCACCTTTAGAGGTGGATTTAGGTTTATACCCACTTATTATGTCTTTTATTTTCTTGAAACCTCCAGCCCCCATCATTTTTTAATCGCTTGCTACGAAAAAGAGTAAACCACTTTAGATGAACCATACAATGCAATCTAAACAAATGTAATATAAAAACACCATAAGTCTCATACAATTTTCAGAAATATTCATAACCATATGGATATGCTGGATCATATGTATCGTCATCGCTATCATGAGATATGATATAATTGTCCTTGTGATCGGGAGGTGGAATGTTTTCATCGCTGTCATTGCCTAAATGTAATATATCCTTGCCATTCTCAACCTCATCTTCTTCATTATCATCGGCACCACTTTCGTTATGTACTTCCATGTCTAGGCCTTCAATCAAGTCGATCAAGAACGTGTTTGTAGCTCATCTTCTCGAAAGAACTCCTCATCATTCGTGTTGGAGTATATATTATAATCTTTATTATTGGAAATAGCTAGTTTACCATGTGGAAACACCTTGTACACAACATCCCAACCCTTGATAAGTGCGGCGATTTTGTACGGGTAGGAAAAGATAGTAAACTTGTGTCACCTGTTGAGCCACGATGTAAACATCTTCACTCGGTAAGGTGGTGTCTTGATGAATTTTGACTAGCCCAAGATCAAGGGTCTGCCTTACTACTTTGGGATTGAACTAGTGGCATTTGAATACGACGAGATTAAGAGGTTTGCTCTCCTCAATTCGTAGAGTAGCTAGATTAACTCCCCTCTTTAGATTAAATGCATAGCCATAATTGAACATCAAGGTTTGGAATGACTCAAGCACTTCCCTCCTTTGGGCCCTTGTAAGAACAAAATCGACATTTGGCTTCATTTAGGATTTCCTGCCTCTAGGAGGTACCATGTCTAGCTTTGGTCTGTTGCATAGAGTCGTCTGATCCACTTGGACCATGACGTTGTCCTTCATCTTCTCAGGAATGTCTATGATTGTAACGAAAATGGCATCAACAACATTCTTATCCTTATGCATTACATCAATGTTGTGTGGAAGGAGGAGATCATCGAAGTAGGGAAGATTCCATAAGCATGACCCGTGAGTCCATGCATATTTCTCATCATATCCAAGAAAAATAGCTCCATGTGCAATGATTTGCATAGAGTCTAAATGAACAAGAACCTCGGCGTTGGTCATCTTAAGTAGTGCTAAGTCTTTGACAGTTACATTTTTTGTAAAGTTCTTACTATCTCTTCTAAACATATGGTTTCAAGGAAACTATCAATGCTTGTTGAACAATGAATATTTGTCACCCTTCGAAAACCAAATGAACTTCAGAGTCACCTTGTATATTGGGCATGAAAACTTCCCATGCATGCACCAGTCGCAGAATATCGCATATACTGGCATATCATGCGGGGAGTACAAGTACAAATATGTATTCTGAAGTTTGCCTTCATAGCTTAGTCATATGTCCATACATCGTATTCCCAAGCACAGAGAAAATCATCCATCAATGGCTCCATGTATACACTCATATTTTTCCCTGAGTATTCAGGCAATAGAATTATCAGTGACAAGAATATGTTTTGCCATTGAAAGATGACGCTAGGGAGAGGTTGAAGGGGATAACAAATATTGACCAACAATTGTATGTCATAGCAGTCATACCATATAAATTGAACTCATCTATTGCTAGAGCAATTTGTACATTTTGTGGCTCTAAAGATTTCTTAAGATGGAACTGATCAAACATCTTCCACGCTTCACCATCTAATGGATGCCCAAGCTTGTTACGGTTGTAACACATCTCTTTTTGTGCCATATCATTTATTTGCCTCTTCCCACCATTAGTGGAGTCTACGTCAAGATACATAGAGTATTTTCACTTCACGCAGCACTTTGCATCCGCGTGCTCTTTACTGAATAAGATGCATCCATTCGGACAAGCATTTATCTGCTCATACGACATCTTAAGTTCATGAAGGACTTTATTCGACTCGTACATGCTTTTGGCAAAATGTGACCTTTTGGGAGGAGGCTACCAACAACCATTAGAATGACATCAAAGTATTCTCGACTCAAGCGAAATTGGGACTTGATGGCCATTAAGCATGATCGTGAAGGGGTTGCTGTGACTCAGACCACATGTCATAAAATGCCTTTGCGGTTAGCTCCGACACTTCCTCTTAATGTGCTTCTGTTGACACGAAAACGCGCCCCACACTTGGGTCAGTTCGACGATCCAAAAGCGCGCGGATACTTAGGGATAAACCTAAGCGTGACGCAGTGCCGACGTCACGTTTCGACAAATCCTTAACGATTGTAAGGGTAACAGAGTCACCAGTTAATCAAATAAATATTAAGAAATAAAGTTTAATTAGCCAATGTGTGAGTAAAAAATAATAAAGCAAACCATCCAGCCTAAGGCCGATTTCTATCTGTAGCGAAGGGAGTCCGAAGCGTCCTAAAGGGGGCTTCAACCTGTTGATCAGTCAGACTGAAGGTATACTCCCGGTCAGACCGGTGATGCGAAGTATCGCCGAAAGGGGGGCCTCAGCGTTTTGTTGGGAAGGGGTCACTGAAGGTGGCTTCGGTATTCTGGTGCGAAGTGGTGTCTGGGCGGTCGAACTGATGGAGGGTACCCGGTTAGACCGACGGTGAAGCTTCGGTCAGACCAGGACTTCGGCACCGCGAAGTCCGGTGTGGAGTAGTTTACTATGAAGGGTTCTCGCCGAAGATGGCTTTGACATGACAGCGAAGGGTACTCCGGCGTGGAGTGGTCCACTGCGTAGAGGTTCTCGCCAAAGAGGGCTTCGACGTGATGTCGAAGGGTGTTGAAGACCATGCTAACAACAGCATGACGGCTCGACGAAGCCTTGTCGGTCAGACTAACAGGCTTCGATCTGATCACCTAAGGGCTCCAGCGACTTTGTAGATGAATAGCAATCACCCCGAAACTCCTTGGCGATGACTTTGAAGGTAATTCCCCTGCAAAACAGTAAAAGATCAAGTGCAAATATGGCCTAGAGGCCGAACTCCCAATGGTAGCAGAAGAAAACCTATAAAACGATAAAAATTCGTTTCGTGGATTAAATGGGAGATTCACGAGCGAATCAACAAGGGTTACCGTGATTTCGATGTGGCAGACAGAGGGCTTTCAGCGCAAACCCATGAAGATGGACATTACTTGGCTAATCCTAGGGCAAGGAAGTAGATTGGAAGATAAAAGAACGATTCAAAGTGAGGGCTTTGTGTTGATATGAAAGCAGGGGTCCTCTTGAATCGGCCTCACCCCTATATTTATAGGGGCTGGTCTCACCTAATTTGAGTAGGATTCGGCCAGGTGGTTAAGATTTGGATAAGAGATCTCACCTAATCTGAATAGGATTAAGCCAGATGATTAAGATTTGGATAAGAGATCAAAAACAGCTGAATTATACTAATCTGAATAGGACTCTACCGGCTGGAGTGGGCCTCCACAGGCCTCGCCGAAGCCAGTCTACCGGGCCGAAGCCCACAGGCCACTGAAGGGCCCACTGGGCTGAAGCCTGCTTGTGATGCAGGCTTCTGAAGGTTCTACCAAAGCCCAACACAGGATGGGCCTTCGGCACTTCAGGGCTTCGGCCTGTGCCGGAGATGGCATTTTTTCGGCCCAAATTACCAAAATTGATATTTCGACAATTTCGACCATTAATGCCGAATTCGAGTGTCAACACATGCCCCGTACCTTTTAGCAAACTTAGTGAGCTAGAAGCACAGTGAGCCATAGGTGGTACTCTCTATTTGTTTACGTACCAAATCGTCCATTTCATAACCCAAGACATTAGAATTTCATGAGGACGGTTTGTACAACTCACTAATATGACTAGGGGACTTAAGCGCCAGATTTCTCATCAAATCGGCCTTCAGTTATTTTACTAGTTCTGCCCCCGAGTTCCTCACGAGGACGTGGTTCCTAAGCTGGCTTGCCAGCCAACTTGGGTCTCCACACCTGGTGTGTCCTAGCTACAGCTGTGGACTCATCAGGTAGGCTACCTTTGCATTCTTCGGCCTCCTTTTCTCTAAGATACTCGGCACGAAAATGTTGCAATCGCCTCTTTTGGGACTTAGTCATCCCGGGAGGCGCCCATGAAGCTTGCGGCTTGGTTCCGGGCATCAAAAATTTGCTCCCAGAACCTTCGGCCGAACGGGGTGTACCTGGAACGACCTTAGCTACCTGCGGGCCGAACTCATGCTCCTGTTGAGGGTTCGACCTCTTTAGAGGGGGTGGCCAAGGGTGTTTGTCCTCGGCCCTTCTCCTATGCCTCTAGAGAAGCATCCCAAAAGTTACCTCTGGCTTTTTGTGGGATTTAGCTGAAAATGGCTTGTCTACATTTACTCCTACCTCAGGGTTCTTTGGTATGAGCATGCGTGTGCGAGGCTTCCCAATGACGACTGCCTTTCCTTTAGATGACTCAGCCTATTCGGGCTGAATTAGTACCTTCTTCTCATCAAGATCAATGTTGTTTACGGGAAAGGGATCATGATCTAGCTTCATTCTAGGGCTAGAATCTATCTTCAATCGTCCTTCATTTATGGCCGATTGAACTTGTTGACGAAAAACATTGCATTCATTAGTAGAATGGGAAAACGTATAATGCCACTTACAGTATGCACGTTTCTTCAAGTTGCCGGCAGATGAAATGATGTGACCTTTGGGCAACCTAAGGAGCTTGTTTTTCAATAGAAAATCAAATATTTTATCGCACTTGGTTACATCAAACGAGTACTTAACTTCGTTGGGATGACTCTTAGCGGGAGATGGTCGTAATTCGGAGCACGTGATTGTTTTAGATCCACTAGGCCAGGTCCATTCGGCCACATACACGTCAGCCGAATCTTCTTCTCCCGATGACTCTTCTTCGGAGTGCTCCACGATGTGCAGCTCGACCTTAGGCTCACTAAAAACTTTGACAGACCGTTTGCTCCTGGCTCGGCCTTCCTAGTTCAGAGCCTACTACAAAACCTGACTAACCTCGAGGAAGTTTTGGCCGTCTAGCTTTTCCTTAATTTTGGAATGCAAACCGTTGAAAGCTAAGTCGGCCAGATCCCTCTTGGATATGTTTAAACTAAAACATTGGTTCCTAGTGTCTCGAAAGCGCCTAATATAGTCAGAGACGCTCTCATTGGTCTTCTGTTTAACCAATGTCAAATGTGAGAGCCTAAGTTCAGTTTCCCCAGTGTAAAAATAATCATGGAATTTCTGTTCTAACTGGGCCCAAGTCTGAACGGAGTTCGGCGATAGCGCCGAAAACCAAGTGAAAGTAGTGCCAGACAGCGATAAGGAAAATAATCTTATCTTAAGCGCATCCGACCTGCTTGCTTCACCACACTGTGCCAGAAATTGGCCTATATGCTATAGGGTGGTCTTGCTACTCTCGCCATCAAACTTGGTGAACTCAAGAACCCTAAAGCCGCGAGGATATGGGATGGCATCGAAATGGTCTGGGTACGGCTTACGGTAAACCCTAATTCGATCCCAAGGCATGTAACCAGTGCATTCCCTAACAAGCGCTTGAATTCGCTCATCAATATCCTCTATGCTTCTAGCCTGCGCATGTCTCTCATGTGGGGGCGTGACACGTGGTGGTATGTTAGGATGTCGGCCCTGCGTTCCCTCCTCTCGTGTTGGTTCATGATAAATGGGAGGCTCATGCCTATGCAGGTACGCGGGAGCAGGAGGTGCGGCCAACGCATGAAAGGGTAGCGTGGGCACAGGTAGCGTGCAATAAAATGGGGCGGTCTGACCGGCCATAGGGCCAGTTTGACCGTAGGCACACTGACTGGTCGGACTGGCCTGGTAGCCGGCCTGACCATAGGCATATGGGTTGGTCAGACCGGCCTGGTAGCTGGTTAGACCGATTGTTGTCGGTGATGGTGCCTAGTACATGCTGGTTTGGTTGGACCAAGGGCCGACCTGACCGACAATGGTGTGTGTGTAGGACCGAAAGTATCGACCAGAGGGGGGTGAATGGGCGCCTAAAAATTCTTTCGAATCAATGCCCTGCTCCCAACACCCAACGCACCTCAAAAGACTAAGTAGCAAAGTAAGAACAGACTGCCTAAGTCTAAAGGTATCTAGCCTAGAAGCAACTGATGTTAAAATCAGAGAAACACTAAAGCACTGCTAATAGGTAGATAAACAGAATATTCAAGACATGGCAGGTCAAACTTCTCAATGAATGATCTAAGTGTATATAAAGTGAGATGAGAAGTTACTGTTCAAATTTGTCTCCTGTTCGGAACTTGTCGAAGCCTGCTTCACTGTGTCGAAGCCTGCTTCGCAGTGTCGAAGTCAGCTTCGCAGTGTCAGAGCCTGCTTCGGAGGTCTTTGACGATGTCTAGCGAAGGTTGTCAATGAAATGCCGAAGGTATGTTGAGTCTAGCCTAGTTCAAGTATCAAAGTGCGAAGTATGCTTCGGAGGGAAGTATGACAGTGTCGAAGCTTGCTTCGAACAGTGTACTTCGAAGCCTAATCTTCGAACAGACAGCTTCGAACACGATACACAGAAAATCAACCTTCGAAAGATAAGCGAAGCCTAGCACACGGCAGCAAGAAAAAATCGAAGCCTACACTCAAACTTCAAAGCTAGCTTGGTCGAGGTATGATACATGAAGTGATATCCTTCGACCCGAGGTCTAACTCCGAACGACAAACTTCGAACACACAAACTGAGATCTTCGAAAAGACAACAGCAAAAGAACCTCAGAGACCACACGTCGAGCGAAGTCTATCAGAGAGACAAACTCCGAAGCCAACTTCGAATCGTGTCAAAGTATTGCCTTCGAAGTGCTCGAGTCAAAGTATACCTTCATAAAGACAATCGAAGTATGTCAAGCTAACAACACAAAAACGTACTTCGAAGCTAGCAATACAGAACACAGTGTGAAGTCAAAGTTCAAGTGAAGCCCTCGAGGATGTCAGATCGAAGCCTGCCTCACGGAGCTGAGGGACTTCGAACAGAGAGAAGGAGCTTCGCCAGAAACAACTAGAAAAGGGACTTTAGCCCTGTCAACTCGATCGAAAAGCTACGCAGGAAAAAGCAAGCCTAGAGTACTAGTGTACTGTTGCTACAGAGAAGTAGTACTACTTGCAACCAGCAAGAACTAGTACTACTCAGTGAAGAACCGAAGCAACAGAGACTCAGTTCTCAGGAATAGAAGTTGCTGCGCATCAATAAAGACCATAAAACAACTGCAAACCGAATGGCAAGAGGAGGGAAGAGAATCTCATAGATTCATGAAGAACAAATGGAATGCAGGAATTAAATCACAAGGAGCAAGAGCTGGCGGCTCACAACAGGAGAGAGAACGCAGGAGACAAAATGACCCAATAGATTAAAAAGTGAATTCTAGAAGGGGTGACCTAACCCTAGGAATTGGGGCCCTATTTATAGGCTGCCCAACACTAGGAATATTCCACCAGCCCCTTAGGGTTTTTTACAGACACTGAAATAAAGGAAAAGACTCAACTGCCCTTAGGAATTTTTACAGACACGACTGACTGACTGTGGGCCTAGAGATACAGATGACTTATCCGGAAGCTAAGCTTTTGTAGTGACTACGGCTTATCTTCTGGACAGTCCGATACAAGATCAACGGTTGTCAGTTTTGCGCCGAAACTAACAAAGCCTCCACCGGCTTTGCACCAGGTACCCGGATTGGGCCGGCCTGATTCTGCAGCTCTCTCAGCCCGGCAATCACTCACCGCCTGTGTACCTGAGTCAATCCTGGTCAACAACCCAGTGTGTCTTCTGCTGCTTCTGGCCCATGTACCCGGATTGGGCCAGCCCGACTTCGCAGCTCTCTCAGCCCGACAGTCACTGGCTGCCCATGTACCTGAGTCACACGCGGCCCATGAAACAGTAGATCTCCTCTCTTCATCTGTCCTCTTTGACTATCGTTGATAATGACTCATCACATCTGGAGCCATGAGGCCCACGCTATTCAGCATGGCTCCTCAGTGTGCAGCCTCAGCCCCGGAAATTGGAGGTGTATATGTAATGGCCTTTCCGGTGCTCCCGTCGGTTCTACTGTGTATGTGGGGTGTGAGAAACAGCATCGGAAAAGCCGAATCTCCTAAACATCGCTTCCATTTTAGGCCCTAGTCGATTTGACGATGTAGCGCTAACAGCCTGATCCACTGTAGCGGCTATCTCTTGTCTAATCTCTAAGGGGGATAAATACGGGAGGGATGATGGTGGTACCTTGTTTTCGAAGGGGTCCGGGATGTTGATGTCGCGCTTGACGAAGCCTGTGCGAGTTTTCGTCTAACGCTCGAGCATGAGGGTGTGGAATTCCTTCGTCTTGGCTTCGATCTCAGCCCAACCCTCTTCGGGGATGTCCGCGAGAGTGGGGAGGATGATGTTGCGGTCGTCGATTTCTGTGTTCATGCCCCCCCGGGTCCATCGACGATAGGGGTATTGTTGTCGTAGTCATAGTAGTCATGGTTGATGTACCCGTAGACAATGTAGACGTTCTCGTCATGTCGATGTCGTCCCTAGTGGAGTCGCCAAAAAGTGTGTTGACACGAAAACGTGCCCCCAAACTTGGGTCAGTTCGACGATCCAAAAGCGCGCGGATACTTAGGGATAAACCTAAGCGTGACGCGGTGCCAACGTCGCTTTCTGACAAATCCTTAATGGTTGTAAGGGTAATGGAGTTACCAGATAATCAAACAAATATTAAGAAATAAATTTTAATTAGCCAATGTGTGAGTAAAAAATAATAAAGCAAACCGGCCAGCCTAAGGCCGATTTCTATCTGTAGCAAAGGGAGTCCGAAGCATCCTGAAGGGGGCTTCAGCCTGTTGATCAGTCCAACCGGAGGTATACTCCCGGTCAGACCAGTGATGCGAAGTATCTCCGAAGGGGGGCTCAACGTTCTATTGCGAAGGGGTCACCAAAGGTGGCTTCGGCGTTCTGGTGCGAAGCGGTCTCTGGGCGGTCGGACCGACGGAGGGTACTTGGTCAGACCGATGGTGAAGCTTAGGTCAGACCAGGGCTATGGCACCGCGGAGTCCGGTGCGGAGTAGTTTACTACAAAGGGTTCTCACCGAAGATGGCTTCGGCGTGATGGCGAAGGGTACTCCGGCGCGGAGTGGTCCACTGCAGAGAGGTTCTCGCCGAAGAGGGCTTCGGCGTGATGGTGAAGGGTGTTGAAGACCATGCCGACAACAGCCTGACGGCCTGGCGAAGCCCTATCAGTCAGACTAATAGGCTTCGATCTGATCACCTAAGGGCTCCGGTGACTTTGTAGATGAATAGTAATCACCCCGAAACTCCTTGGCGATGACTTTTAAGGTAATTCCCCTGCAAAACATTAAAAGATCAAGTGCAAATCCGGCCTAGAGGCCGAACTCCCAATGGTAGCAGAAGAAAACCGATAAAATGATAAAAATCCATTTCGTGGATTAAATGGGAGATTCACGAGCGAATCAACAAGGGTTACCGTGATTTCGATGCGACGGACGGAGGGCTTTTAGTGCAAACCCACGAAGATGGACATTACTTGGCTAATCCTAGGGTAAGGAAGTAGATTGGAAGATAAAAGAATGATTGAAAGCGAGGGCTTTTTGTTGATATGAAAGCGGAGGTGTTGGGGGAATAAGTTTTCCCTTAAATAGGGGCCAAATGATGTCAGCCTCCGATAGCCTTCGACCCGGTGCCCAACACTATCGAAGCATGCCTCTATCGGGAGAAGCTATTTCTAAGTTTCAAGGTCCTCTTTCGAGCCCCCTGGAGCGAGGCCTCTGAACCCCTTTCGGAGCCCTCCGGAGTGAAGCCCCCAAGATCTCTTTGAAGGTTGCAGAAGCTAAGTCTCAGGCTAGTTTCGGAGTTAACCTTCGAGCTCTGTTCGGAGTTAACCTTCGAGCTCCTTCGGAGCTCCTCGGAGCCAGTCTCCAGACCCATTCCAGCCAATTCCAAGCTAAGTCTCCGAGAACCCAGTTCGGAGTTTAGTTCGGAGTATACCTCGAAGCCCACTTCGGAGTGTACTTCGAAGCCTTCCTTGCGGCCTCCGACTGAAGAGCTCCGGCCTCTACTCCGAACCCAGAAAATATTTGTACCTCGCTATAGTGTAGAAGTCATACCAGGGGCCCCTCTGCCCCTAGTATGTAGTTTAGCTAGTCAAGAAGTGACGTTTATCTGACATGTCTGTAAAGCTGTAAAGCACTTTGTACAGTAGACTAGCCTTTTTTCCTTCTTTGCCCCTATAAAGCCTATGACTTATAGAGGGCATTTAGGTCCTTTCCTTTGGCATGCGTGCCTATAAAAGCAGGGCCAAGTCCTTATAACAGGTTAGCTTCTCCAGGGCCATGAGAACCCCAGAATTCATTAGTCTTCACCGAGGCATACTATGCCAAATCCACCACAAACTGGATGTAGGGTTGTTATCCCTTAGGGGAGGTCCGAACCAGTATAAATCTTTTCTCCTTCTGAGAGAACCCTTCGAGGTTCATTTTACTCACCATACACACATACAAAACATGTGACAATTTCGACCATTAATGCCAAATTCGAGTGTCAACAGCTTCATCAAAGTCATCTAGCATGTATATATCCAATCCCTCCATCATCGTCGGCCAAGTGTTGTCACACCACCTCATCTCTAGGACACTAAGACTCACCATGGTACGTCCACCAGGTATAGTTTGGCATAAACTAGTATTTACATATTTGTTTGCCAATGGCCTCCTTTGTTTGTGGCCGCTTGTTCTCGCACCAACTGTAGGGACACCAGGTCTTGCGACGTCCATTTATCTACCAAATGTTGACTCCAGGAATGCTTCAATGTTCTTGATCCATTCCATGGTCATCTCGGCCTAGCTAGGGCAGCCCATATATATCCACTCACGATCATCCATCTTGTACTAAACTAGGAAACACCACCACCCATGTTTTACCATTAGAGGGAAAGAGACACATACAAATATCTAATAGGTAAGGATAGGTCCTAATCCCACTCAAGCATGTGCAAATTGGGCTTGTGTCGGCAACACCTCTCCGCTATTCTCCAAACACATGTCTCGCCAACATGCCAAGAGAATGTGCATTCAAAGAACAACGGGGAGATACTACTGAAACCCTATGTCAGATCATAACGAAGTATAAAAATGAGCTCAATCTACACATCCTCTAGCTATCTAAGAAATGTGGACAATTCGAAACAATTACAGCTATAAATATACAAATACTTATATATTCCAAACCGTAACTTTTCCAAATAGGAGATGTCTAGGTTACGTGTCACTTTTACATACTAGTCTAAAATCATATTGAAATAAAAAAATTCAAATTTTCGACAACATCTTCTCTGTAATAACTAGCAAAACTAATATAACCTGTCAAAAACAGGGCACAATGGCCACAAATAGCATGACACAATGGTCGACATCCACATACATATCACGACATGATGGTCGGTATCCACAGACGTATCACGACTCGATGGCCAACATGCACATTAACAACATATTAATCAACGGAAACATTGAGACATAAAGACATAGCATCTAATGAATTAAAAGATAACACTTATTTCATCGATGGCATATTGTTCATGTGTATCATAAGAATGCATATCATAATTTAATTGTATCGACCAATTAAACATGTAAATTAAGCTAGTAAACAAACCAATTTAACATGACAGTTAATCTAGTAAAAACTAATTATACATTAAAATTAATCTATTAAACAAACCAATTAGATATGAAAATTAATATAGGAAACAAAATGGAAAGGATACAAAAATTAAACATGCTGTTCCATGGTATGAATTTGTGCATTCCAACTATTTCAACAAAATGTTTATAATTTTTACAACTTGTACAATGCAAATAAACTAGTGTATTGCAAATATAAGTATTCCTAAACATGAAAAACTTAAAGACTTTAATTTTACCGAAGGACTGGCGAAGAGTGTTGGCGTCGAACGGTGCCGATGGCCGTGGTCGAAGAAGGTGGACCGATAGTTGTGGAGGGGCCGGCGATCATAGATGGTAGGTCGGCAATCGAGGAGGGGGCCAGCGGTCAAAGAAGGAAGGGCTGGCGGGGAGACGGGGGCGGTGGTGCTGTGGTCAGGGTGAGGGGATGGCGGCCAGATAGGAGATGGCGAGACGAGCGGGACGACAACTAGGGGTGAGGGGCCAAGGGCTGAGAGAGCAAGCAAATATGGGTAGTGCTCCAGTAGCAGGCATCCAGGGCTGAGGGGGCAAGCAGGGGCAGCGCGCTTGAACCGACGGTGGTGACGGCGAGAGCGGTGGCATGAGGGCGATGGCGGGAGCGGTAGATTTGGGAGCACACAATAACTACGCCTTGGTCCATGTCTGAATTACCCTAAAAAGGATTTATTTTTTAAAAAACAATCCCTCAGGTGTTAGTCGAGTGCCAAATGGTAGGAACTCGACAAACAATTTTTTTTCAGTTTTTTTAGTTTTTTCCTAACATGTCTTTCTATTTTCCTGTACAAAAATATAAAAATTAACCATGACCTCTAGCTACACCACGACTATTGTCTTATATTTTTCAAATTTTATTTTAATTTTTTGAAATTACAAAACCATTAAGGTGCATGTTGTCAGTTGAGTGCCATTGTCAAGATATCACAAATTTCTTTCACTTTACTGGGTAAGGCCTAAAATAGGACTAAAAAATATAAGTATGTTTTTTCCAGATAATTTTGTTCATTATTTTACACTCTTGTAGTTCAAAATTTACCTCTTTCAATTTAAATCCTAGAAACACATTTAATTAACTAAAATAGCAAACTAACCGTAAAAATTACCACTTTTTGGCATGTTATAAGATACACTGAGTTTTCGTAGTAGAAATTTTTTAAGTTCAAATAAAGATTTAACTAGCGATTTGCTTTCGAACCTAACTCATTCCTTCATTGAACTCTAAAACCTCCTCTAAGAATATCCGATTTCTAAACCTCATGTGTGACATCTTTCTCAAAACATTTTCAAATTTTTATCATAGTATATATGTATGATATCATAACACCATGTCAAGTATCAAGTTGTTTAGGCTTCAATTAAAATTTCTAGAATTAAAAAATCATTAAGCTACATGTTGCTGGTCGAGTGCCATAACCTACATTGTTCAAAATTTGTTTACATTTAGTGGTAAAGGATTCAAAATGCACTAATGAACATAAATATGATTTTATACAAATTTTGGTTCATTATTTCATGCACTTGTAGTTCAAACTTGACCTACCTCAAATTAAATCCTACAAACACACTTAATTAATTAAAAATAGCAAGCTCACTCAGAAATATGAACATTTTCCATGTATTAATATATGTTGCATTCTGAGTGTAAAAAATTCATGTTCAAAATATGTTTAAAATGTGACATGAGCTCAAAACATTATTTTACATGAAATGAAGGGTTCCCTGTGTTTGTCGAGTGTTTTTTTAGAAAAACACTTGGCAAACCATGAGTGCCACTCTCACGCACTCAACAAATAGGCACCCGTGATATGTGGCACACCACGCGCCGCTTCTGGAAATATTATTTGTTAAGTGTCCATTAGTGGCACCCGACATAATCGTGTTTTTTTATCCTTCGTCATGCTATCAACTCCCTTGGTGGACCGATTTTTTCAAATATTTTACCGAGTGTCTAAATAGTTTTCCAAGTGTGTTTTTAAAAACACTCGGTAAATTAGCCTTTGTCAAGTGCCCCAAGGAATGAATGCACTCGGCAAAGCCTCAAGCACTCGGCAAACACTCTATTCCCCATAGTGATCCAAGATTTGAAGGAACTTTGACTCTTAGTCTAGACCTATTGATTTTATAGAATATCCAACCTATAAGTTGGAATATTAATTTGATGGAGATTGAAATATGTATATATATATCTAATCTATATTCAAAATATCAAATCATTTGGAATGTTTAACATTATGTTGAACATTGTTTCAAGTCAGAATATCTGATCCTGTAATTTTGCATTGAGATGAGTTGTGTTATGTGACTGTTGGATAGAATTTATATTAAGTGAGAATAAACTTAGGATGGGAACACGGTGATAAACTATCGCAAGTAATAATTAAATGGATAAAGATATACATGAGTGTATATATAGATAGAGACAGAGTAGTTTTAGAAGCAATTAATACATATAATGGTACGTTGAAATGATCAGTTTGAGGTAGGAAAGAAAAGAGGAAAATCGTGTCGAAAAGAGGTGTGCGTGGCGTCCGTTTCAAATGAACCAGCATTCCCTCCTTAATTTGGATGGATGGAAGGTTAATTGGTTGCGGCGCGGCGGCCTATAAATATAATGTTCGTCGTCGTCGATCTCACACTGCACACAGACATCGTCTAAACCATCTTGCTAGTGTGCTCGCCGCCGGCCGGCCGCCTCCTCCGACCATATCGGATAATACACTAAGCTAGCTAGGTAACATGGCCGGCGTGCTGACCGTCCGCGACGTGCTGTACCTGTACAGCGCAGCCCGCACCGCCTACGACAGCTTCTTCGACATCGGCTGCAACCCGGAGCAGGCGCGCAACGCGGCGGCCCTGCTGCTGTGGCTGGACCAGTGCAACGTGTCGGCCATCCACCACCTGCCGGGCCTGAGCCCCACCGCCGTCAACATGGTTGCGGCGGAGGCCAACTCGGTGCTGGAGTGCCTGCGGCAGCCCGCGCCATTGGTGCCGGCGATCCCGCTCATCTCAGCGCTCTGCCAGGACGGCGACGTGGACCCGCGCTTCTTCGCCTTCCACCAGGACCTGGTGGTGCGCGGCGTCGCCGACATCCTCGACGGCGTGGGCGTGCTCATCTTCGACGAGCACCTCAAAGTGATGCTGCGCCGCTACGAGACCGGCCTGGTGGGCAACCCACCGGAGCTGGCGGCACCCTACAACTGCCGCCCCGTCGCCGTGCCGGAGGACTGCCGCTCCATGTTCATCACCTTCTCCAGGGGGGCGCCCATGGGGCGGGAGGAGATCTTCGACTACTTCAGGCAGTGAGTAGCAAGAGTACTATCCATCCATCCATCCATCCATCCTTCCATAGATCAAGTAGCCGGCCATGGCCATAATCAAGAATGCATGCATGAATGCACAAACGACGACATGTACGTACATAATATATATATTACATGGATGATGCATGCAGGAAGTGGGGCGACTGCGTGGTGCGCGTTCTCATGGAGAAGACGACGGGGGGCACGCCGCCGATGTACGGGCGGATCATCTTCCGCAGTGAGGCGTTTGTGCAGCTTGTGCTCAACGGCGAGCGCCTCGTCAAGATCACCATCCGCAACCGTCAGATCAGGCTCCGCAAGTACGTCCCGAGGCCGGCCGCCACCCAGGGAAGCGGCTCCGAATGATATGATCCATGGGAGCGAGCTAGCTAGGACGTGCTACTCTTTCTTAACTCAAGGCATCGACATATACATCTTTAATTTGGACCAGCTAGCTTCTCTATCTCTGTTAATTCAGAAAATTAAACCTTCTCCTCTCGATGTAATCTGCCACATGGTTCATCTCCAAATTACATCAAAAATTTGCTCTCTTTGTCACAAAAATAAATAAACGTAGCTCTCTTTGTCACACACTACATCTCCAAATTACAACATTGTTTTTTCATCGATAACGATAACAGATGTGCTCAGCTCCAGCGAGATCTGTAAATCAAAGCAAGACATCCAATCAATATCCATGATTTACTCTGGCTTACATCTCTGCGCATCACATTTACATTTGCATGCGTATTTTTGTACCTGATGCCAAGCCACTTTTTTCTTGAGGATGGCCAAGAAGCAAGCGCAAGAATGTTGGTCTACAAGATATCATATATATAAGGAATTTTAATATACATCAAATTAATAAAGATTGTCCTTTTTATAGATCTAGCGGTGACAATTATAAGTTGGTGTCTTACCTCCTAAGATGTAATAGATTGCTTTGTTTTTTTCTAGATGAGATTAATTCTATCTTATATATCTTGAAATGTGCCTAAAAGGCACGCGAGCACACACACATTATATGAGATAAGCAGTGAAAACTTACCACAAGCATGGTGAGTAAAGAACCAACCAACGCCATCACAAGCTCTGTTAAAGCTCAGCAACAGATGTTATGCCGCTATTCAATTTGTCAATGACTGGTAGTACCAGATAGAGAAAACAAACTTACCAAAGAAGGGCACCAATAGAGCAATGAAGAGGATCGAGGCCACCAAGGATGATCTAAGCATGATTATGTTGTAATACTTCTGCTGATTTCGTGGCAGCAATTCTTCCAAACTCATAGCCAATGGGGTTATGGTCAACACATATGTGATTATTTGTTAAGGGTACCCCAAGAGGAATCATGTGATTTTGGGAAAAGCATGATGTGGTTGACTGTAGATTGAGGATTTCGTAAAAGCGCAATGTGGTCATAGATGTCAAGGGGGATCCTAAATCTACTCATCAGTGATACAATTTTAAAAAGAACATAAGAATGCACAAATTTTGATATTGTTTAGATGCAGAACAATACCTCATGTCTTCCATGCTTAACTGAAATCATATTGCAGCATTTCAATTTTGAGGGTGATTCTAAACATCACTACATAAACATAACTACTCTATGTTTGTTTTGAGAATAGATCGCGTTAAAGAAACATGATGCACAAAGGATATTTGGTTACTGGATTTGCCACCTGCAGCAAAGTCAACAGTTTACTATTATCATCAGTATTGAGCTTGAAGGCAGGCATACAATATAGAACAAAGATTAGAATAACATTTTTTCTGCTAGTCATTATGGCAATATATCTGTATATTTTATATGCATACAACTGTGATAGTTTACATACAATGGATCATAACCACAGTCATCAATTTTTGTCGTAGGTTGTAAGTGATGAGGAAGATCAGGCACCCCACACTCTATCAATAAGTATCCCATATAATAAGCACATATAAGTTTCAGAGTTTAGGCCTTCTTCTATGGTTGTATAGTAGGATAAGATTTCACCATCGAACAACACATGCAATTCTAGCTAGATGCTTATATATATATATGTATGTATATATGTGTGTGTGTGGCCAACGCAAATTACGGTCTAATTTCTCCTCTCCCCCCCTGCGCGTACAGGGAAACTTTCCCTAGTTTCCCTATGCTCCCAACTCTCACCCCGCGCACGCCCTCTGTCGCCCACGCCACGCGCTCGTGCAAACCGCCCGCCGCTAGACAGCCCGTGGCGCCGCTCCGCCCACCCCACCGCCGCCATCCGGCCATCTCCTCCGCCCACACCATCACCACGCCGAAGCCCATCGGTATCGCCGTTTCTGTCTCATCTTCGCCTGCCTATCACCTCCTCACTTGCCCGTCACCAAATTCGAGGTATTCACTATTTTTTGGAATATTTTAAATTTATTAATGTTATTTTATTTTATTAGCAATGTTAAGACTTGATAAATATTAATGTGTTATTATGCGATGATTTCATTAGGGTGACTATTATGTTATTACAAATTCTCTTGTATTAAATGTTGTGCTTTTACATATGTTTCATACGTGATGTTCTTTTTTCATATGCGATATGTGTTGTACTATTATATATATGCTATTACAGTTATTCTTGTATTAATTTTTAGTTTGTTGATGATTTCATTAGGGTGATTAGTATTATATATACTTCCTTATATATATTCCTTTCATATGCATGATTTCATTACTGAGAAAAACATTAGTAGTGTAACGAAACCTATGCGTCACCCATTTCGGACCAATATGTCTCACACGTGTCATGCGTGTGAGATGTTCAAGTCTAGAATTTCCCTTTTTGGACAGCCTTAGAGTGGGCGACAGAGCATGGTTAATGGACCCGACGGGTACGGGGGAGCCCGATCTTTCGATGAGAGATGGGGGATGTGGTGAATTTGGTGGAAGTCGACGTTGGCTGCCCGACTAACACAACCAAGATGGTGTGGCGCCTTGAGCGATAGGTACACCGTCTCCTGATAACTATGATTTGGGGGTGGAGATCGACGTTGTGCTACCTGACTACAACAACCACAAGGATGTTGTGCCTTAGCAATAGTTACACCGACTCCGATTGTTGCTGCTCTTGCCGTGCCAAGAATAGCCTTGAACCTGCAAGCAATTGAAGAACAAGCAAGAACAAGATGACAAGCAAACACTCACGGATATGATAGAAGTTGGAGTTTTGATTCAAGTAATCGGGCGGTCTAGCCGACACGCGCGTTTACAAGGAAGTAGCATCAGCTAACTTACATCAAACAAAACCCGAGTTCTTTTGTGGCTACCACTTGCTTTTAAAGGGAAAACTAGAAACTCAGGATGGAGTCACGAGTGTTCTTCGGCAGTTTCTGGACGTTTTGCCTGTCCTCTGCCATTGATTCTTGATCCGTTGGAAAGCAGACGAAGAGACCTTTCCAACAAGTACTTATTTGCATTAAACAACCTTGGGAGTTGAAATATATGCTCCATTTAATCTTGGATTTCTGCAGTTACAAGAGTCCCTTCGGGAGTACGAATATTTATTGCATTGTTGCCTTCTCCCCTCCTAGCTGGTTCAATTCCTAAGCACTTAAGGATAATAAAGTCATCACAAGGCTTTAATAGTACCCCATTGGAAAAATAATTAACTTGAACAGCTAGGAACGAGTTCACCAGATAATTAAGTTCACGTGCACGGGCACGTGTCATTGATCCTTGCTTAGCTGTAAGCGGTGAAGGGGCTGCTGTTGTGGTTGTATCAATGGCAGCGATGTCCTCATCATCCTCCCCTTCTTGCAATAGAGTCGTCCCTGACTCGAACGTGTCCTCCTCGCGCAAGTATGGTTTCAAATCTGCAATGTTAAAAGAGGGACTAACCCCAAAATCTGCAGGCAACTCAATTTTATATGCATTATCATTTATTTTTTTAAGCACTTTGAAGGGTCCAGCAGATCGTGGTAGTAATTTAGATTTTCTCAAATCTGGAAATCTATCCTTTCTCAAATGAACCCAAACTAAATCACCAAGTTCAAAAGTAACATGCTTTCTACCCTTGCTACCGGCTTGTTGATACTTAGCATTCATGGCCTCAATGTTTGCCTTAGTTTGCTCATGCATCTTAAGAATCAGTTCAGCACGACGAGAAGCATCAAAATTCAATTTTTCTGAAGGTGGAATGGCCATAAGATCAATGGGAGCACGAGGGACAAAACCATACACAATCTCAAAAGGGCGTAATTTAGTAGTTGAATGCAGCGAACGATTGTAAGCAAATTCAATATGAGGCAAACATTCTTCCCACAATTTGATATTATGTTTCAGAATAGCCCTAAGCATGGTAGATAAACTACGGTTTACAACTTCTGTTTGTCCATCAGTTTGAGGGTGACAAGTAGTAGAAAAGAGTAATTTAGTTCCCAATTTAGCCCATAAGGTTTTCCAAAAATGACTAAGAAATTTGGCATCCCGATCTGAAACAATAGTGTTTGGTACCCCATGCAAACGAACAACTTCACGAAAGAATAAATCAGCAATATGGGTAGCATCATCAGTTTTGTGACATGGTATGAAGTGTGCCATTTTAGAAAACCTGTCCACAACAACAAAAATACTATCCCTCCCCTTCTTTGTTCTAGGCAGTCCTAAAACAAAGTCCATAGAAATATCCTCCCATGGAGTACTAGGAATAGGGAGAGGCATGTACAAACCATGTGGATTAAGACGGGACTTAGCTTTTTGACAGGTGGTGCAGCGAGCAACAAACCGCTCCACGTCCCTTCGCATCTTTGGCCAATAGAAATGGCTTGCTAGGATGTTTTTTGTCTTCTTCACACCAAAGTGCCCCATCAACCCACCACCATGTGCTTCCTGCAATAGTAATAGACGCACAGAACTAGCTGGAATGCATAATTTGTTAGCCCAAAATACGAAGCCATCAGTGAGAACAAACTTGTTCCATGTTCTCCCTTCTTTACATTACAGCAACACATCTTTGAAATCATCATCAAAAGCATATTGTTCTTTAATTCTTTCCAAGCCAAAGATCTTAAAATCAAGTTGGGATAACATAGTATAACGTCGAGACAAGGCATCCGCAATGACATTATCTTTTCCTTTCTTAGGTTTGATGACATAAGGAAAGGACTCAATAAATTCTACCCACTTGGCATGTCTACGGTTCAGATTGGTTTGGCTCCTAATGTGCTTCAAAGATTCATGATCAGAATGTATAACAAATTCTTTAGGCCATAAATAATGTTGCCACATTTCCAAAGTTCGAACTAGAGCATATAATTCTTTATCATAAGTGGAATAGTTCAAACTAGGCCCATTCAGTTTCTCACTAAAATAAGCAATAGGCTTTCCTTCTTGCAACAAGACACCTCCCAACCTAATACCACTAGCATCACATTCCAATTCAAAAGTCTTATTGAAATCTGGTAATTGGAGAAGGGGTGTGTGAGTTAACCTATGCTTCAAAGTGTTAAATGCAACCTCTTGCGCCTTCCCCCAGGTGAACGTAGCACCCTTCTTCGTAAGCTCATGCAGTGGGCCTGCTATGGTGCTAAAGTCCTTCACAAATCGGTGATAGAATCCAGCAAGCCCGAGAAAGCTTCGGACTTGCGTGACCGTGGTAGGAACCGGCCAACTGTGTATTGCCTCCACCTTGGCTTGATCAACTTCAATTCCCTGTGGTGTCACAACATAGCCAAGAAAAGAGAATCTATTTGTGCAAAAGGTGCACTTGTCAATGTTACCAAATAAGCATGCATTGCGTAAAGCATTAAAAACAACACGTAAATGTTCAAGATGTTCTTCTAGAGATGTGCTATAGATCAAGATGTCATCAAAGTAAACTACCACAAATCTCCCAATGAAAGCACGTAAAACTTCATTCATTAATCTCATGAAAGTGCTAGGTGCATTAGTGAGGCAAAAAGGCATGACCAACCATTCATACAAACCGAACTTGGTTTTAAACGCTGTTTTCCATTCATCTCCTAGCTTCATGCGAATTTGGTGGTATCCACTACACAAATCAAGCATATCATCTAACCTAGGGATAGGATGACGATATCTGATGGTAATGTTATTAATTGCTCGACAATCTACACACATGCGCCATGATCCATCTTTCTTTGGAACCAACAGACCAGGAACAGAGCAAGGACTAAGGGACTCACGCACATAACCTTTGTCGAGTAATTCCTGAACTTGTCGCTGAATCTCCTTGGTCTCCTCTGGGTTGGTCCTGTATGGCGCTCGATTTGGCAAGGAAGCCCCAGGGATGAGGTCAATCTGATGCTCAATACCTCTGATTGGTGGTAGCCCGGGTGGCACTTCTTGTGGGAACACATCAGCATATTCCTGCAAAAGATTAGTGACAGTAGGAGGCAAAGTAGATGGTGTGTCGTGAAGTGAGAACAAAGGTTCTTTGCAAACAAACACATAGCAGATCGTGGCGTCATCATTTAATTCAAGTAAATCAGATTTTGAAGCAAGGAAACAAGCACTTTTCAATTTTATGTCATTTTTCCCAACATGAGCAGATTTAGATTTGTCATTCGTAGGTTGAACCGATCCGTTCACAACACCACTGTCATTTTGAGCAGATTTCTTGTTTTTCTCCTTGCAAGCTCTAGCAACTTCATCCCTCAAAATAGCATCGGGGGACATAGGGTGCAAAACAAGCTTCTTCTCATTATGCATGAAAGAATATTGATTTGATTTACCATGATGCAATGTATCCTTATCAAATTTCCAAGGTCTACCAAATAACATAGAGCAAGCTTGCACAGGTACCACATCACAATCAATGTAATCATGGTATGAACCAATTGTAAATTCCACTCGGACCATACGTGTTACCTTAAGCTTACCACTATCATTGAACCATTGGATGTAGTAGGGATGTGGGTGTGGAAGTGTTTTCATCCCAAGTTTTGCTACCATGGTGGCACTCGCCAAGTTGTTGCAGCTTCCTCCATCAATAATAACGCGACACGATCGTTCCAAAACTACACACTTTGTTTGGAACAGATTGTGTCGCTAGTTCTGTTCAGCTTGAATCATTTGTGCACTCAAGATACGCCTCACAACAAGACTCTCGTAGTGTTCAGCATATTCAACCCCAATGTGTTCTTCATCATCATTCTTGTTTCCTGCATCTTGGGCAGCAAGCATGGCATATGTTTCATCATCTAAATCACTAGCTAATGAATACTCACCATTTTCTCGTACGATCAGCACACGCTTGCTTGGACAGTCCCTTTGTATGTGCCTAAATCCTTTGCATCAGATACACTGGATGTCCTTCATTCTCCCAATGGAAGCAACGGAAGAAGAAGTGTTGGCTGCAGCTTGGGTGGATCCTTTTGCTGTCTCGGTAGTATAGAAAGGTGCTGATTTTGATGTAGTTGTGGACTGTCGATTGGAAGCATCTCTCTGAAAATCATGTTTAGGGCTAGCGGCACTTGTGCGGGGCTGCCACGATGTAGTCCGACCTGCAAGAGTGTTATTTATTGTGCGGCATCCCTGCACTTCCCTTTCAGCCTTGCAAGCAAGATGAAATAATCGAGTGACATTAGTGTACTCCTTGTAAGCCAATATATCCTGAATTTCTCTAGTTAAACCACCCATGAATCGAGCCATCGCAGCCTCTTCATTTTCAACTAGACCACATCTCATCATGCCTATTTGTAGTTCTTGATAGTACTCCTCAACCGATTTGTTGCCTTGCCTAAGCTGTTGTAATTTATGCAACAAATCACGAGCATGATAGGAAGGAACAAAATGACTACGCATGATTCTTTTTAAAGCATTCCAAGTTTGTGGTACAATAGCTGGATTTTTAGTTTGATACTCATGCCACCAAACAGAAGCAAAGTCAGTGAATTCACTAGTGGCAGCTCTAACCTTTTTATCATTAGGAAATTCATGGCATGCAAATTTTTGATCTACCGACAGCTCCCAAGTCAGATATGCATCAGGATCATATTTCCCATCAAAAGATGGTATAGAGAATTTAATCCTGCGTAGGGAATCATCGTTGTCACGTACCTCACGTCGTGGAGCTCGGCCAACCATACCGTGATAGTTGCGACATGGTTGCCGTTGATACCTGAAAGATCCATCATCAAGCTCGGTATCCGCTGAATACTCTATCTCGTCATATCTTGCGGCGCTAGCAATGGAGGTATGGCTGTCATCATCACGTTGTTCCCTCTCTCTGAGCCCAACTTGTTCCATCCTCTCTAATCGCACATTGATTGTTGCAAGAGAGGTGTTAATAGCCCCAGCTGTTCTCTCTAATGTGGTCAGCTGGTTGTTGGCAAGAATCTGCGCCGCCTCTAATTGACCAATGCGCTCATTGGTGACTTGAACATCCTCATTGAGGGCTTCCGTGTGCAACCTTAGTTGGCGTTCGAAATGTTGAATGATGCCCCTCGTACGTGGTGAATGTGGAAGCGTCTCACTCGCATCAGCTGACATGGTTAGTACAAAAGAAGTACAAAAGCAAGCAGATTAAACCTAGAAGTTGCTAGGAGATGGTAGGACACAAACACTTTCTCACTAGCAAGAAATCAAGCTCTTGCAAGTTCTTACCACACAATGCAGGAGGCGTCGGCAAACAGCAAGAACAACAACAAACGGTGACTGCCAGCACAACCCGGTGGTGTTATAGATAATTTTATGAAGCTGTAGGTGGCTACTAAAACAATTGCACAAAGGAACAACTAGTACCACGCTAGTCACAGCAAGTTGAATAAACGTTCCGCGATGGTACTGTGCTGGTCCTAGTCCAAACCGTGATAGAGACGTGAGCCGTCACCCAAACGTAATCACCAAAATGCTCAAAACAGCAAGCTGAATTTCGAAACTTTGAAGCAAAGGTCACACAAAATGTCTTTCTTTTTTTTGTACTTGGAATCTTTATATAGAAAATTTAATTAGTGCACCTCTTTTTTTTGTTTTTTTTGGCATGTGCCTTGTTTCTTGCTGATCTGTGCGGCTGTTTTGCACTTGCCTTTTTCTCTCTTTGTAACTTCAGCTAGAGAATGAAAATGGAGATAGAACAAGGTGCACAAACTCAAAACTCTAGCGGTAAAAACTTAGGACCAGCAACTTGACACAAAGAAGTAACCGTGAATTCAACAAGCCAAGAGCTAAGTAGCAAAGAAAAGGCACAAAATGTTTTTGGGATTTTTAGATCGAAACTTATCTTTGGGCAAAAGTGGTCTGTAGGAAAAACAAAGAACAAAGGAGAATGAGATCTCTCACCGATCAACCTGAAATCTGATACCACTTAATGGACCCGACGGGTACGGGGGAGCCCGATCTTTCGATGAGAGATGGGGGATGTGGTGAATTTGGTGGAAGCCGACGTTGGCTGCCCGACTACCACAACCAAGATGGTGTGGCGCCTTGAGCGACAGGTACACCGTCTCCTGATAACTACGATTTGGGGGTGGAGATCGATGTTGTGCTACCCGACTACAACAACCACAAGGATGCTACGCCTTAACGATAGTTACACCGACTCCGGTTGTTGTTGCTCTTGCCGTGCCAAGAACAGCCTTGAACCTGCAAGCAATCGAAGAACAAGCAAGAACAAGATGACAAGCAAACACTCACGGATATGATAGAAGTTGGAGTTTTGATTCAAGTAATCGGGCGGTCTAGCCGACACGCGCGTTTACAAGGAAGTAGCAGCAGCTAACTTACATCAAACAAAACCCGAGTTCTTTTGTGGCTACCACTTGCTTTTAAAGGGAAAACTAGAAACTCAGGATGGAGTCACGAGTGTTCTTCGGTAGTTTCTAGACGTTTCGTTTGTCCTCTGCCATTGATTCTTGATCCATTGGAAAGCAGACAAAGAGACCTTTCCAACAAGTACTTATTTGCATTAAACAACATTGGGAGTTGAAAGATATGCTCCATTTAATCTTGGATTTCTGCAGTTACAAGAGTCCCTTCGGGAGTACGAATATTTATTGCATTGTTGCCTTCTCCCCTCCTAGCTGGTTCAATTCCTAAGCACTTAAGGATAATAAAGTCATCACAAGGCTTTAATAGTACCCCATTAGAAAAATAATTAACTTGAACATCTAGGAACGAGTTCACCAGATAATTAAGTTCACGTGCACGGGCACGTGTCATTGGTCCTTGCTTAGGTGTAAGCGGTGAAGGGGCTGCCGTTGTGGTTGTATCAATGGCAGCGATGTCCTCATCAGTGGTATTTATGATGAGCCATGAGTTTGAATGAGATTTCAGTGTCATAACCTTGTTGTTCTCCATTGCACCATTTTTAGATGTCCAATTGGAGAACAACGGGGTTATGCTGCTGAAATTTCGTTTGGACTCTGTAGGCTTGTCATAAATCCATGCTCTGTCAGTCACTTGGGTGGGTTTAGGACATATCTTTTCCTATAGACATAGGGTTGTGATATATAGAAACGTCTAGTAATTATGATACATTTTCGATAGAATGAATGTTTTGCCTCTAGAATGGATAAAGATCGTCGGTGGATGTATAGTGATTAGAATAAAAGTGGAGCTCACTCGAAGGAGTGGATGATCAACACTGAACAATTTACTGACCGTGCATTCGCTTTGACAAAGGAAAGTGGCGCGAGGTGCCCATGCATGAAGTGCAAAAATTCTCTTTGGCAAGACAAGAGAATGTTGTCACTGCACATTTTCAAGTATGGTTCCTTGCCAAGTTGTGAAGTATGAGTGCACATTGGCAAGACAATTCGTGAAAAAATTGTATTAGTAATGGAAGAAGATGATAGCACGACTAGCGATAGAATGGATGAGATGCTTGATGATATACGACCGGATTTTGAAACAAACCCCGAGGATCCTCCTACACCGAGGTTCAAAATTTTTTTGACATCCTTAGAGCTTCAGAAGAGCCATTGCATGAGCACACCATAGTAAGTGTCCTCTCTTTCGTGACCCATCTTATGTCCATTAAGTTGAAGTTTGCATTCTCCAACAATTGTTACAAGGATCTCATGAACCTGATCAGCGATGTCCTTCCTATGAACCATAAGGTGTCGAAAGACATGTACCAGTCAAAAAAATGATTTCTATTCTCGGTATGGAGTATGAGAAGATTAATGTGTGCCAAGATAACTGCATGCTTTTCGAGAAAGAACATAAGAATGAGATGTAGTGCTTAAAATGTGGTAAATTGAGGTTCGTAGAGGTCGTAAACGAAGACAGTGAAAAGGTGACGACAGAGGTTGCTCATAAGCAACTTTGTTACATGCCTCTTACACCTCGGGTGAAACGATTGTTTCTCTCAAATAAAACCGCTATGCATATGAGGTGGCATAATGAAGGTGTACGTGAGAACGACCAAGTGATGGTGCACCCATCTGATGGTGAGGCATGGAAGACTCTAAATGATTTTGATGTAGACTTCACTAGGGATGTGAGGAATGTTCGCATTGAGTTAGCAACAGATGGATTCACGCCTTTCAATATAACCACGTCGTCATACTTTTGTTGGCCTGTCTTTGCTATTCCATACAACCCTCCACCTTCACTTTGCATGAAATATGAATTTTTATTCCTGTGTCTCATTATACCTGGTCTAGAGAATCCTGGAACACGCCTCAACATGATGTTGAAGCCTTTAATTGAAGAGTTGAGACAATTGTGGAAAGGAGTTGAAGCATGTGACTATGACCAGAAGCAAAAATTCAATCTTCGAGTTGCGTATCTGTGGTCGGTCCGTGATTTTATGGCATACAATATTTTTTTCTGGTTGGAGTTGTCATGGAAGGCTAGCATGTCTGATATGTAGTAAGGACGCAAATTGTTTCTATATTAACTTCGAGAGGACGATTTGTTACTTTAATTGTCATATATGTTTTTTGCCCATGAATCAACCATTTAGGTTATAAAGGAACATTTTCAAGAAGGACAATGTTGTCGTTAAGAGACCGCCAAGGTGTTTAAGTGGTCCAAAGATTGCTGATATGCTGAATGAGTTGGTCCTTAATGAAAATGGGGATGAATTTGTAGGATTCAGAACCAAACATAACTGGAAAGACTCCTTCATGTAATGTTTTCGCGGGTACTTGAATGATGATGTGTGGAAGGCGTTAGCTGATCTTAGCCATTTTTATAGAAAACTTTGTGCTAAAGAAATTAAGAAAGAGGTGATGGAGAAGTTGGAGAAAGAGACACCAGTGTTTTTATGTAAATTGGAAAAAATATACCCTCCAGGATTCTTCAATCCAATGCAACATTTACTGGTTCATCTTCCATGTGAAGCTAACGAAGGTGGCCCTATACAATATAGGTGGATGTATCACATTGAAAGGTCCCTAAAGAAGCTTAGAGCGATGGTTGGCAATGATGTAAGAGTTAAAGGTTGCACCGCAGAAGAATTTAAATTGAAACAGATAGCATACTTCACTAGTGTTTACTTCACTGAGCATCATAATGTCAACACACCTACTATGTGGTACCATGTGGATGAAGACAATCCTTGTAGTGACCTTCAAATTTTTCAGTGGAAGGACATAACTATTGGTGTCTCCACAACATATTATGTAACTGTTGATGCTAAGATTTGGTAAAGCCCAGGACCCACCAAGGATGTCATACGGTCAACGAAAGTCAAGAAGAGTCCGGTCAAAGATGGTCAAAGAAGCCCATCCGTTACAACATCTTTGTCAAACAACTACTTGATGCATCGCCACCCTTGGCTTCCCAAGATTAATCTCGACGGGATTCGACACTTAGAGCTGGGCTGCATCGTTCCGATCTCTGGTGAAGAGGTGAGTCCCACCACCCCCGACGATCGTGTCGACTAGATCAGTGTATTCACGGCTACATCAATTTGATCTCTTGAAGATATTAATTAAAATAGTATGATCACCAGTTTATCGCGGTGTATTAGCTACGTCTAAGGCTGTATCAGATTGATCTCTTAGATTGATGTGATCTAGGTGTGGTAGTTTGAGGCTTCATCGGTTAAGTTTGACATCTCTTGCTATTGTATCTTTTTCATGTTGTATACCATTCATCTAAATAAAGCATGTCCAATACTTTGACATATTATTAAGATCATCGTGATTAGCTACTGTCTTGGTTAGGTCTGATCTAGTTATTGTGATGATTTTCATGGTATATACATGTTGTCTGGCACGTTTTATTTATTTCTGTCGGAGTACAAGCCGATGGGTTATCCTCAATTCAATGCCACATCTTATTCGACATTGGAAAAGCAATCATCGGCCCATACGTGCAAACTTTCTATCTCATCGGTCGATGGCATGCTCGCCCGATCGCTTCACCCGTGGTCGTCGGACTTATGGCCGATCGACATAATAGTCCACAAATATCCTATTCTAACTACGGTCATCGGCTCGATAGACGATAGGCTATGCTACTAATACTATTCTCTTTGTTTCCTTATCAGTTGTAGGGTTAAACTAATTGGCATGTCTTGAACCCTTTTTTCTAAGAACGTAGGACCTGCACTGGAGTTAAGCAGATCTTTTAAGCCACGCGCGTGTTAAAGTGTGACCAAAAAACGTACCAACACATTTTTTTGGCATGCCCAGTGGGTCTCCAGACTTCGTTCGTCGATCAGACGAGACTCGAAACAATAACACCATTGGATTAATCGATGGTGGGGTTGGACCAATCCACAGTAAATAGCCCAAGTTCACCATATGAAGATGACATCGACAAAATGGAGCATAAACTCGGCCAAGGTTTCGCCATGACTGACGAACTTCAAGAAGTAGACATCAGACTCAGTGACAGGCTGAGGCCAACCTTCGTAAGTGCTCAACTACCCGATGAGATAAAGAATGAACTAATCACGTTGTTATGGCAATATCATGATTGTTTTGCATGGGAGTATCATGAGATGCCATGTTTAAGCCTATCAATCGTAGAACATCGGCTGCCAATAAAACAGGGATATCGGATGTTCAAGTAGTTACCTCGGCGATTCAAAGCAAAGATATACCCAGATATCAAGGCTGAGGTAACAAGGTTGTACGACGCATGATTCATAAGATCGTGCCGATATGCAATCATCGACCCATACTTGCAAATTGTCTATCTCATCGGTCGATGGCATGGTCGCCCGATCGCTTCGCCCGCGGTCATCGGCCTTATGGCCGATCGGCATAATAGTCTACGACCACTGAGTACTCGGGGGCTCGTCATCAACCATCTGGATCATCGCCTCCGCGCATGTCCGATAGGCATCCAGATGCTTCTGGGTGCTCGCCATTCACCGCTCTAGGTTTTCAAACTGAGCGATCATCTGATAATGGATCCCCGTAGAACAATATAGAATTCTCAAGACAAAAATTGATGAAATTCGCCCCGGAAGAAAAAGTGCTCAGAAGAAGTACATACTTTTATACACATCGCGCCATTTCTGGGCTGAAGCTTCAAACTCGGTGAGCTACTTCTTCAACTTCTCTAGCTCGGCAAAGACAGCGTCCCTCTCAGCTACCGTAGTGTCCGTTGAATGTTGTGCCTGGCCAATAGCCATCTCCAAACACTCACTGGATGCCAACAACTCTATGAGAACAAAGAAGAATTATGCTCCGGATCCGCAGATGAAAGAATTATGCGAGCATTTTTTGCAAGAAAACTCACCATCATCTTCTGGCTATGGTACTCGAATGACTTCAAGCGCCCGGCCATGGCCACTCAGGAGCACTCCCAGAAGGTGGTGGCGCTGACCTAACCATAATGGGAGGAGTGAAGCGCTCCTCCCCAAGCACGGTGGGATCTGCTATGGCTGCCCCTGCGGTTGTCGGCGGATCATTGGACCTTCTTGGCGAAGAAGGTTGGGACCCCATCCCGTCACCCACAAAGGTGGCCTGCCCTCAAGTGACCCCAGCGGTGCCGTGTAGACCACAATGGTGGTGGTCGGCTCAACGGCACTGATCACCTCGATCGGTCTCAGGTCAGGCAATGGAAATCCTCCGACCCTATCGAGAAGAAGATACAGTTATGATCATGAAGAAATGTCCAGGAGGATCGACTACATCGACAAAATGTCCTCACCACACCGATCGCTAGAACACCGCCTTCCTCACATATGAGCTGGGTCCCGCACCGGAAGCAAAGCCGGTCTGCGGAGCTGAGCGATGCGGTGACAGAGGCGGGGGACACCAAGGATGACGATGATGCGGCCTCATCCACCCTAGGCGCTCTCTCAGAGGCATCCGAGTCAGCACCTGGAGACCAAGGGATCTTCGGAGGCCCCTCGGCCTACCTCCACCTCGCCTCTGACTGGGCAGCACTCTGAGTCGCACAACGGCTCGGCGGAGTCGCCGCCCGCTTCTTCGCCTTCCTCACCAAAGAGGAGCAAGCCTCCTTGCTCTTCCTCTTCCTATTGGGTGTGCCACCATTCAGCCCAGTGTGCTTTTGCTCGATAGAGCAGGGGTGCTCTAGCACTGGATCCAAAGAGATGAAGGCGTCCCGACCTTGCACAAGTTCATATTTAAGACCTGAAGATTGATCGCGGCTTCCACCAAATCCTCAATGAAGAAACAGGAGGAAGACAACATTACCTCTAGTCGGGGAAAGTTAAGACGAAAGGGGCGGCAGCGGGTGGAGCTTTGGGCTTTGACCTTGCTGTTGAAGACGCTTCGCGCCCTCGCCACCACCTCCTCCAGCGGCAATCCCTCAGCTGACTCCCTGGTCAGATCATCGATCCCTGCGAACTTGTACCCAGGGTGGAGGCGCTGCTTCAATGGAGCTACCCGATGAAGCAAGTAGCTGAGCACGACCTGGAAGCCCGAGAGATTCCTCTCTCGAAGATGATGGATCAACATCACCAACTCGTCGACTTGCCCCTTCTCCTCGACTGGGCACCGGTCAGTCCAGGTGGTAGACACCAGTGGCACTTGGTCAATCTCTGGAGATAAGGATGGCTCATGGTTGGCCACATAAAACCAACCCGAGTGCCACCCCTTTTTTGAAGAGGGAAGCGGGACAGAGATGTACTCTGCCGCCTTCCCATCATGAAGCTGAAGCCCTCATCCGCAGACCAACTTGCTCCAAAGAGATCGGAAGCAGAAGAAGTGACAAAAAAGATTGAAACAAGGATCGACCCTAGAAAAGACTCAGATAACTCGACAAAGATAGCAAGATGAAGAATGGCGTTGGGATTTAGATTGCGGAGAGAAATGTCATAATGATGAAGAACACCATGAAGAAAAGTATGTGCTGGCAACCCGAAGCGACAAAGAAAGGAGTCAAATACCACGATCTCATGGGTATCCGAGGATGGAAATGCCTCGTCACCGGCCGCTCTCTACGACGAAATAGCCTTCGGCGAGATATCCCCCCGATCCTCCAGCACCTGCACCACTTCTTCTCCCATGGAGGATACGTGGAACACTTTCGGGCAATCCACCAGCTTCCGAGGAGTGCTTGCCACCATTGGAATCATGGAGGCCCTCGCCAAAGGTTTCAAATTGAATAGCCGTCAGGCTTTGCGATAGAAAACCGCGCAGTTGTGGTGCTGGAAACTATTGTGAGGCGCCAGGAGATTAGAAGAAGAATCAAGAGATGGAGTACTACTTCAAAGTGCGCCAGGAACGGTTACTTATAACTTTCCCTAGTGGTTCCCCATCCTGAAGCATCGCGACTGCCAAAGCGAGCATTTCAAAGAAGCACCTTTTCGCCATCAATCGCACCGGCACAGTTCCTAGGGATCTCTCAGAGGGTCCTGAACCATGCTCTAGAAGAAGAAGCAAGAGAAAAAGCAAGTGAAGCAACAGCACCAACTGTTGTCTCCCCGCGCGGTAACTTCTGCCCGTAGGGAGGCCGCACAGTTTCAAAATCAGCCACTCCAACCGTAAACTCCCCCAAATAAGATTATTTGAGAATAAATCTCATTCTCTGAAGGAACTTTATCCTTGGGGACTGCACTCGGTAGGTGCACCTAGGCAGTGCACCGATCGAAAGCATGGTTACATTGAAAGTACTTGGAGCTATTCCCACCCGCTTCGATCATGGCACACGCCGAAAAGAGCTCGGGGGTTGCTGTTGGGAATATGATCCAGTGTACCCTACCGAGTGGTTTCACTCGGATCGCCGACTGTTGGCTAGGCTAGCCCATGAAGGATTTCCCAACTACCAGGCCTCCCACTCGAGAGCGGATGCGCCCGAGTAGTGAGATGCCAACGATCAGTCTGGGGTCATCCGCCCAACGGTTCTCTCCAATCAACGCCGACAGTTACCCCTAATCAACATTGTTATCTCTATGATAGTCATTAGCGTCAATTAATGACAGTTATGCTGGTAGTTATGCGGTTGTTTCCGCATGCTATCAATATGACTGTTAATTCCTATAACCCCCCAATCTTTCTCCTATAAAAGAATTAGGGGAGGCCCCTGAGAAGGGGACGCTCAGTCACAATGCTACACTACACCACGCGACTCACATTGCGTTGAGATCGACACTGACAGATCGATTCATACATACACCCCCCATTCATCCATACACACATAGGAGTAGGGTTATTATCCTCCGGGAGGCCCGAACCTGTCTAAAAACTCTCTCGTGTTTGTCTCCTTATTGTTTTTACATGTATCCTGCCCCCCATTTGATTGGGGTAACCATCTAATCCATAGTCATGATTCCTCCCTTCTAGCTGCAACAAATCACACGACGGGTACCCTTGTAGGCTTGCCATTCCCATGCAATGACAGAATGTGTGATTGTGGATGTGAATGTGAATATGTGATTGTAGATATGAATGTGAATATTATAGATATGAATGTGAATATTGTGAATGTGTGATTGTGGATGTAAATGTGAATGTGTTATTATGTTTTCGATATGTGAATGTGAATGTGTAATTTTGTGGTTGGATGTGAATGTGAATGGGAGAACCAGCAAAATAAAAAATACATGTAACTTCCACTGTCTATGGTCAGCCGACGAAAGTTAGTGGACATTAACTTCCGTTGGCTGATCATAGCTGACGGAAGTTAGCTATTTTGATGATGTGGCCAAAACTTCCCCTAACTTCCGTCGGCGGCCGACGAAAGTTAGCTATTTTATGTCGAAACGCCTCCATCACCAAATGCTGACGGAAGTTAGGGTTTTGCCGACGTAAGTTTGCTTCTTCTGTCAGCTTTGGCCGATAGAAGTTTGTTGGATTCCTGTTGTGTATGGAGCTGCCAGAAATTGAATAACAATTTAAATTTAATTATACATAGCCCAAAGACTATTGATGGGAGTCCATGTATAGATGTGCTTAGCTCCAACAGTCGTCTTCAAGTGTAGTTCTAGATAATTCTGGAAAGGGATGCGTACATCCCCACGCAAGCACAGCAAACCCCAACCACGATGATGAATGAGCAAGCCACGATCTGTAAATCAAAGCAAGCCATCAAATCGATCTACATGCTTTACTCTCGCTTACATCTCTGCTCATCACATTTACATTTGCATGCGTATTTTTGTACCTGATGCCAAGCCACTTTTTTCTTGAGGATGGCTAAAAACCAAGCATAAGGAAGAATGTAGGTCTACAATATAATGTACATAAGCCTCATTAATAAATAAATAAACAAGATATCATATCATATATATAAGGAACTTTAATATACATAAAATTAATAAAGACTGTCCATTTTTATAAATCTAACAGTGATAATTATAAGAAGTTGGTGTCTTACCTCCTAAGATGTAATAGATTGCTTTGTTTTTTCTAACTAAGATTAATTCTATCTTATATATCTGGAAATGTGCCTAAAAGAGACACACACGCACACACACATTATATGATGTAAACAGTGAAAACTTTCCACACGCATGGTGAGTAAAGAACCAACCAACGCCATCACAAGCCCTGTCAAAGTTTAGCAACAGATGTTATGCTGCTATTTAATTTGTCAATGACTGGTAGTACCATATAGACACTACTACAAAAATAGTCTGTAGTTGCGTTGGGCGTTTTCACTGTAGTGGCAGTCCATTAGAGGCCCGCCACTATAGTGGCTAGTGTTGACGCCACCACCAGCACATGCCACTACTATTGGTACACTAGTGGCTGTCGGTGCTGGCGTCAGCCCCGCCCGCCACTAGTGTACCAATAGTAGAGGTGGCCGAGGTTGACGCCAGCACCGACCGCCACTAGTGTATCAATAGTAGTGGCGGGTGCTGGTGCTGGCCGTCACTACTACGTTGTCCGCCACTAATGTCTTGATGATATCATAGGCGACTGCCACTACTTTTGCATCTATAAATACACAGCTTCTTCCTCCCCGAGCCCGAGGCTACGGGAGTTCACAATTTGATCCGTACAATGGCGACAAAAATCTAGAAAGTGGAGGGGGAGGCTTTGTTTTCGTTTCTTTTCAAGGATTTCGTTCTAAGAGGTAAATCCATGTCGAATATCATGTTTATTTTTTCTTTAATCAAGTATATAATGAGTTATTAATGTTTTACTAATCTAGGGTTTGTGCATGGAAATTTTAAAATATTCTTCCATTTGTAGTGTTTATTTCTCCCAAATGAACAAATAATACCCTCCTCGCAATTATATTCATCACTTGTATACATTTTTACCTCGTTTTAATCTCTTTTTTAATTTGATTTATGATTATAGGTCTAGATCTATGTTGTTTGGAGAGAGAAACCAGTGTAGTTAATTTATTTAATAAATTTTCATTCTAGTTAATACTATTACTCCTTTATAATTAACAAGGTTTACATAGTTTCAATTAAAGTATTTTAAATTAATGTTGTTACGAGAGAGAAATTGTGGGATCAGAATGGCGACTAGAGGGAGGTGAATAGGCGCCTCAACAATTTCTCGCGACTGTGATGGCCTAATCAAATCACCCAACGCTTCTCCAAAAGATCACAGAATCAAATTAAAGATGAGAGTATATATTCATAACACAATACAACCCCAAATAAAGTTTTTGTCTAAATTGACACTTGAACAATCAATTTGAAACTATCGGTGGATGAAACTCCGAAACAGACTTCCTAGATCGACACTTGGTTTGTCGACAGGAGCCTGTCAGCAAGTTATCAGGCGACAAAGTTCAGAACTCAGCAAATTCACAATTGGGTTCAATCCAGATATTAATTTCAGATTGCAATATTCAGAAATTAATTTTAATGCTTTTGACAAACTCTGGATGATGAATAGTAAAGGTAACTTCAACAAAGTGCATTTGACAAATTATGGATCACATTGCAAGTCTCAAGTTGAAAGTGCTGCACAGAAATTTCAGATTTCTTGAAATGAACTCAACACTGCAAAATTGTAGCAGTTCCGACAACAGAAACTTTACCTCATCAAAAACAGCTCAAGCAGTTATACTAAAAATATAAAACAGAACACAACAGAAAAATTCTCACTTCAGATTCTGTAAAAAAACAGTACTCAATGATCAGACTAAAGGGCTCAACCAAAGAGTGTCTCTGAAAATTTTAATAACAAGAAACTAGACAACTCTTGACTCTCCAAATAAGACACAATCAAACAAGACTGAAAATAAGGCCAATTTGAAATCACCACTTTTCTGAAATATTTTGGATGATGAATAGAACTAGTATTTTCAAAACTATTCAGAAATCAGTTTGAAGTTCAAATTGAATATTTCAATTTCTTGAGCATGTTTCATTTCAGCTAACCAGATTCAGATTAGAGATACAGGATGCAGCACATTTGAATAAAACCTCTCAGCACACTTTATCAATTCAACACTCATGTTTTGAATCAGATTGAATACTTCAAAAATCAGTAAAAGATTGATATCAGCACTTGTTAGACAAATCTAGACATTTAACTCCCAAGATATATCACAAGCATTCAGATTAAGTTTGTTGAATATGAAAACAGCATGATTTTCATTTCAGATCCTCAACAGATAAATACTGAACATATTCAGTGAACTTTAGCACTGGATTCAAATGAAGCTCAAACAATCCACACAAAAACAGAACTGAGCTCAGCTAAACAGATCACAGATTGAAACACAACTCAAGTTCTGAAAATTCAGTACAAAACAGTTTCAGAGTGTACTAAACTAGAATTCAGTAGTTTAAACACTCTAAACTGGATGTACTAAAGAACAATACCAACCCAGAATCAAATTCAATTCAAACAGGTATCAAATATTACACACAGTTAACCAGATGTGAATTCTTGTAGCAGTATTGAAAAATTTTGCACAACCAGATTGTAAAATTCAAACAAGGTTCAATTATCTGTAGAACTGAGTCAAAATTATTTTGTAGACTGAATAGAATACCAAACTGGTTGTAGCAGGAAATTTCATGAATGTAAACAGTACATATCTGTTTCAGAATTGATTTAGAGAAAATTGATTCAGAGAAACAACCTTCCAAAGGTGTAAAATACTAAATCAGACTCAAATAGAACATCCACTACTTCTCTAAACAGATTTCAGGGCAGATTAGGTGAACAGAAATAATTTGACCAAAAGTTCAAAAACTGATCTCATAACCTGAATATTCATTGACATAGAACAAAAGTAATCATCTCATACTTACACACATGATCAGATCAATCAAACCAGTTCAAGGATGGAGAATAAAACTTTTCAGCATGATCAAAAATATGTGAACAGGATTAGCTAACACAGGTTAGACTAAAACAGATGCATGTTTGATTTACCACTTCATCTCCACAAGGTTTGCTCAAGTTTTATCCATCCACATTCAGAATATCAACCATACATGAACCAAGATTAAACATCAGAGAATGTGAAAGACTATACTCACATATATCTAGAGTTAAACCAGGAAATTCATGTGAAGATTGAACATATTCAACAATCAAAGCTAATCAGGATATACATCAATCAAAACCAGGAGAAATCAAACTAGAAATCATCTCAGATCATCAAGAAATCATAGAGAAATTTGATGAGGAATTCACCTGAAAAGTTTCTGGAAACTTCAGTTCTCTGGACGAAAAACAGTCTTCCCGAGAAGCCTATAGCAGAACCAAAATCCTTCAAAAGTTGCTGTTCATCGTCATGACTCACAATCGCTAGAAATTTCTGGTATTACTCTAGAGAAAAATTTGTTTGAATCAATCCACACTTCTGTCCGGCCAGTAGCAGGGGGATAAAATATCCCACCTGTGCCCATGTTTCTAGAAGACCCTCTTTTACAAATTGCCCCTAGATAAGACTCAAATTACAACTCTGAAAAAAATTGTTAAAGCTAAAAAAATTACACTTTACCTCTTCTTTTCATATATTTTCAGAGTAACCATACTCACAAAATATACAAAAAGGATACACTACGACACTAAGAATCTAAACTAAAACTTGACACAATTTTATTGAACTAACAAAAATAATAAACGTTTCAACGGTTTTCAGCAAAAACCGACAAAGCCTCTCAGCCCTTCTACTCGTGACATCGCTTCGTGACTCCGAGCGCCAGCAAGCCACTTCCGCTCTTGATCCCCTCGAGCCGCCTGAATGCTTGTCCTGGCCTCCCTCGCAAACCCGGTCGACACGTCGTCGCAGTCAGCCGTCCGTCCAAGTCTCCCTCCGTCTCTTCGTGCACTCTTGAGATCTTCCCAAACTCCACTCGGCCTCCCTGATCCTCTGGCATCAAGCTCCCCGCTCAACCCTCGATCACCCGCTGTCAACAGTCGATCAGCATCTCCACCCTGCACAAACAAGACAAGCCAAAACAAGAACGCGACACACCGCCGAAACCCTCGGCAGTCAATCCTCCGCACCACATCGAAACCCTCGATGCACTCAATCCACTCTCAACTACTCATCCGCTCAGACACTAATCTTGTTAATCACTCATCATCCAGACCGAAACCATCCTTGGTTTCTCAGAAATCAATATCTTTTTAATTTGTAAATTACTAAGATTAATAGTAATGAATATGTATCCTTTTATTAATATTTTTTAAAATAATATGTTTTAGATGGAGCACGGGTCCTGGATGTACTCGTCCAACGACAGAGATGTGGTGGCATATTTTAACAGAGTAACTGAATTTACTGAAGCTGCCGCACAATATGCTTCCCGTCAGAGTGAAGCGGCAATATATTGTCCTTGTAAAATTTGTAAGAACGAAGCGATATATCCTTGTTCAGATCGTGAAACCATGCGATTTCACTTGTTGAAAAATGGCTTCGTGAAGAACTACTATATATGGACAAAACACAGTGAGATGGGTGAAAACCATCCTGATTATTCTGATGTGCCGCGAGATGCTCTTCAACATAGAAGAGGTTGTGATCATACATCTGACATAACACATGATGTTGATCAACATGACGATGATGACGCCTTTGATGTTGAGGAACTGATGCGAAATGTTGCGCCTAAGGTGTTGTTGCAGAGAACTACAACGAAAGGCTACGATAACTTTGAAGCACTTGACAAAGCATCGAAAAACCTTCTTTACGAGGAATGTCACGGTTGTGATAAGCAGTATATTGTGTTGTACACAACTCTTGAGCTTATGAAACTGAAGGCCATCAATGGATGGTCTGACACAAGTTTTTCAGATCTTTTGCAGCTCCTAAAAAAGGTTTTGCAGAAACCCAATGGTCTGTCATCTAATACGTACCAAGAAAAAAAGATGATTTGTCTGTTGACTTTGGGCGTTCAGAAGATTCATGCATGCCCGAACCATTGTATCCTATATTGAAAAGAGTATGAATTGTTAGAGAGCTGTCCATAATACAACGCAAGTCGATACAAATGTGCAAATGACTGTGTGGAGGACTACAATGACCACTAGAAGAAGAAAAAGAGGTTACAGAAAAGGAAGAGGAATGTTATTGTAGATTACGAATATAAGATGGAGAGGAAAATTCCAGCCTTAGTAATGTGGTACCTACCGGTGATTGATCGCTTGAAACGTATGTTCTCTAATCCTAGAGATGTTGAACTATTAATCTGGCATTTCTCTAGGCGAAAGAAGGACGGAAAACTTTGACACCCTACGGATGCTAGGCAGTGGAAATCATTTGACCTGGCCTATCCAGACTTCTCGAAGGATCCCAGAAATATTAGGATGGGACTTAGCACAGATGGAATGAATCCCTTCGGTGAGATGAGGAACCCACACAGTACGTGGCCGGTCTTTCTGTGCTTGTTCAACATTCCATCATGGTTGTGCCATAAAAGAAAGTACCTTATGCTCACTACTCTAATTTCCGGTCCAAAATAAGCTAGCAATGACATTGATATCTTTCTAGAACCTTTGATGGAGGATATGAAACGTCTATGGGAACATGGTGTCCGTGTGTGGGATGAGCACAAGAAAGAGCACTTCAATCTAAGAGCCATGATCTTTTGCACCATAGTTGACAACCCGAGGCATATGTCCCTAACAGGACAGGTTAAAGGAAAGACATCACATGTAGTGTGTGTGGACCAGACAGAATCTATGCATCTTCCATCATTCGTTAAGACGATATATATGCGACACCACAGATTTTTACCAAGAAACCACAAATATCGAAGAAATAGGAACCATTTCGACGGTACAATCGAGCTTGGACAACCGCCACGACATCGAGACGGCAAATTCAAAGTTGTTTTCAGAAAGAGGAGAAATAAATCTGAAAAAATTCAAAGGACGCTCCATTTAAAAAGCAGTCAATCTTCTTTAGGTACTTGCCCTATCGGAAGGAGTTGGAGATTGGTCATGCTATCGATACAATCCACATTGAGAATAATGTTGTTGGCGTAAAAGATTACGCTAACAGGTTTCTGTATAAAAGAAACTAACAAACGAAGTGTTTGCGAAGCAAACTGTTCTAAGCCTCCGAAAGGATAATAGCTTAGAATAGTTCGAAAGTGTGTATTGAATCACTTGTAATCGGTCCTTCTTACAGGATGAAATGGGGGGTATTTATAGGCCTGAACATTAAGGAAAAGACCTATTTACCCCTTTATTACAACCGACATTAAGGAAACTATTCGGTTTCCTTAATAGGGCTAAAATGGTAAAAGACTAATCTAATAGGATAGAAGATAAGTCTTCCATCTTAGCTGGCAGAAAAGATCCTGAAGAGCTTTGGTTCGAAGACATACTTCGAACCAATGCCTGTCTTCGGGCTTCGAACCAAGTTCCAGACCACCTTCGAAGACGACCTTCGGACAATCTTCGAACTGGTTGGCTGTCTTCATGCTGCTTTGGCAATAACCCCGAAGATGAGATATTTTCCCCCAACAGTAGCCCCTCGAATACGCTTCTCCGTTCGACCTGTAACGTTAGGAGAGCAGTATACGGAAAGAAAAGATAACCAATCATAGGGGTTATTAATTTTTGTTTTATCTCCGAAATGCATGAAGATATGAACTTCGAATCAGTCATAAGGTGATTACTTTTCGAACTACCTTAGAACCGATTCAGGAAGTTCGAAAGTCCTTTTAGACTTAGAAAATATAACCGTTAGTTTCTGTTTCTAACGGAGTTATATGAAGCGTTATTTTCGGAGGAAAATAACAGGCGGGAATGCGAAAGGGCAGAGCCCAAACGGTAACAAACGGAAAGTTTAGGCTATAAATAAATGACTCCAGAACTTACTCGATTACCTTTTCACCGCTTGTTCTCAGTCAAAAACCTTTTGAGCCCTTTGAGTTCTTGAGCCCTAGCTTTCGAGTTCTTGAGCCCTAGTCCCCGCTTTCTCAAATCAATCCAGCAATTGCGATGGCGAAAACCAAAGGCTCTGCACCTCCCTCGACCTTGGCTCGTCAACAAGCGGCTGCGGCTGCGGCAGCGGCAACAATGGCGGCGACGTCTTCGATGCAGGCGACAACTTCCATGGCGGCAAAGGGAAAAAATCCTCAAATCCCCGATGTCCAAGGTCTGTGCCCACCCTCGACCAAGTACTTGGATCAATCTTTTGAGTTGGGGCGGTCTACCTGCAAGAAAGAATCTTTGGCAATCACAGCGGGGGGAAATATTAGTAATGGAATTATGATTCGGAAGCCGGGCAAAGAATCAATTCCATCACCAAGACCCGGAGAAGTTGTAGTGTTCGAAGCTTTTTTCGAAGCGGGCTTGGGCCTCCCGGCTGTGGATTTCTTAGCCGAAGTACTTGACTTGTTTCACGTAACCCTCCCCCAGCTGTCTCCGAATGCTGTAGCCAGATTAGCTATCTTCGAGTGGGCACTAAGAGCCGAAGGTTGTGAGGGGAGGGCTGAAATCTTCGCTGCGCTACATAGAGCAACTTGTCAGCCAAAGACCTTCGTAGGCTCCGGAGGTGAGAAGGTGGTGGTTTCCTTCGGAAGCATCAATTTTAGGCTTCGTGATGAATATGCCCTGCAATTCCCTGCTAAGGCCATCAATGCTAGATGGTACACCGATTGGGTTCTGAGGTGGTTTTATGCCGAAGTTGGAGTGAGTAGTCCTCTGGCCGGTCCCCTCAAGGAAATCCAGTTCCGGAAGGAAGCCTTAGTGCAACCCGACGAAGGCCAACTCGAAGCTCGCCTCAACTTGCTTCAGAAAATCAGCAAAAGGTTGAGCATGCGGGACTTAGCCGAAGAGTTCATCGGACTTCAAATTCCTCCGTTGATGGCCAACTGGCCTATCGCCTTCGAAGATGACTCGGAAGGCGGTCTTCGCAAGATAAACTATACTTCGAGCCCTGCAGGTAACTTCGAAACCAACATGCATAGTACATATTTACTTCGAAGAAAGATTAACTTGAATTATTTTTTAGCTTCTTCAGCCCCTATTACTTCAGAGCAAATTGTAAGGGCTTCGGAGAAGATTTTAGGTGCTCCAACTCCGTCAGAAAAAGAATGGCGAATCAAATTAGTCGGAAGTTGGGAGCGTTTTAACAGAGTATGGGGAATGCTGGAGTTGACTCCGCCCCCTTTGACAGACTGGGTGCCTCAGGAGAAAGGCCCCAAGAAAAGAGTAGCCGAAGCCGGAGCTTCAGGTACAGCAAGGACTCCGATGAAGAAGGTGGCTCGGAAGCCAAAAAATCTCGCACCTTCGGATCTTGCTCCTTCAAGCTCAAGAACCTCACTTTCTGGTTCTAAAGAGGATGAAGGTATTTTACTAGTAAAATTAATTGATGAAGATGCAACTCAACGAAGTATTCTCATTGAAGATACTGCAGGTATTCCGGAGCCTCAAACCAACATCGAAGAAGTAAGAGCTCCGGATACCCAAGAAGAACAATTCGAAGCCCCTATGGGTGTAAATGAGACCGAAGTGCCTGCGAACATACCGGAGTCTGGAGATAATGCTGATCAACCAATGACTTCGGTAGTTCAGGAAGACACAACTCAGGCCGGAGTTCCTGCGGATGAAGGGGGAGTCGAAGTCACTATGGCTTCGATTCTCGAAGAAGTAACGAGGGCTCTTCAGGACGATGCTCCTGTAGTCCAAGATCTAACAGCTGATTCGGATGAGGACTACACTTTTGATCCTCCGATCAGTCCGATGCTCGACATTCCAGAGAATGTTGAAGGTAAATTTTGCTTAATTCTTATCAATTTTTGCAAAATTATACAATGTGTAATATTTTTGTTTTTTCAGAGCCTCCTGTTGTCGAAGTATCTCTCGAAGATACAACTCAAAGACCTTCGACAACTTCAGGGCCGCAACCGGGAGTTGCTCTACCGGGGCCTGGAAGAGGAAAAAGACACATCGAGCCTCTCCCTGCTCAAGGATCGACTTCATCTGAGTCAACAGATGAAAGTGAATCGACTGAGGGGAGGCCATCTTCAGAAGTTCCAAGGGCCTCGGAAGAGCCCTCCGGACCTTCGCTAAGCAGGGCTGACCAGAAAGCTTCAAAACTGCTTCCTCTCATAACTCCTTTTTTGGAGGAGAAAACCGGGCTTGGGACTTTGGTTAAACCTTTGGGTGAAGCCAGTCGCCAAGTCGGGGAAACTGAACTGGTAGCCCGCTTAAGCAGAATGAAGGGTTCGGAGCTTAACCTTGCTGTGGAAAGAGCAGCTTATCAGGTATAAAGCATCTTCGAACCAAATAGCAAATCACATATGAATAATTTCTTATTTCATTTTTTCTTTTTTCTTAGCAAGCAGTCTTAGCCCGCGCTGCAGCTTTATCAAGCGAAAACGAAATTGCTCAACTTCGGGAAGAGAACGAAACTCTTCAAAGGAATTTCAACTTCTCCGAAGGTCGAGTAGCTCAAATGGACAATGTAATCTTAGCAGAGCGAAGGGCTAGGCAAAGCTTGGAGGCTGCAAAGAAAGAGCTCGAAGCAGAAAGAATTGTGCTTCGAGCGGAGATTGAAAGACTGCGGACGGAGGATGCTGCAAAGGACTCCGCACTTGTAAGGCTGCAAGAAGAGGCTGGCCAGCTCCTAACTCAAAAGAATGCTTTGGCTACGGAGAACGCTAGAATCTCCGGAGTTTTGACTGAAACAACTTCGGCCAAGGATGTGCTTATCGAAGAAAAGGTTAAATCTGAGAAGGTGGCTTCGGAGGTCATCGAACAGATGTTAGGTGTCTTGGAGTACTTCGGTACTACTGGATCACTACCTTCGGATGACAATGTAACTCTGCTGCGCCGGCTAAAGAGGATCCAAGGAGCAGCGAAGCAAATGAAAACGGCAGGCATACGTTATGGAGAACTCTCCGGACAAGTGTCTGCCCTTGGAATACTTCGCTACTACGAGGATTTGGGCCGAACAATCACTCCGAGCGCAGAGGGCTCTATCATCTTCGACGACGACCGACTTCTAAAACCTTCCGAAGGTGTAGCTGCTGCTTGGCGAGCCTTCCAAACTTCCTGGAGAGCCGAAGGTCGATCTGCGATCAAAGCTTGGATTGATGAAGGCCAACGCCAAAAGCAAGTTCGGAGCCAAGCTTCGAGCAGTAAGCCTCCTCCGAACCCGCAGGTTTAGGACTATTTAGGATCTTTTGATTATGTAAAGCTGATGCTTGTAAACATTTATCAATGAAAATCTTGTTTGTCATATTTTTAGGCTTTGCCTCTTATGGAAGATATCGAAGTGTTAGAGCTTAACAGCGAACTTCGCTCACTGTGGAACACCTTCGAACTTCTAAAGAGTTATAAACGTCCTCGATTCCTTATCCCTCGAGATGACTCCGGCGTTATTGCGCCCGAAGTAATCAAAGACATATTGTCTTATATTAAAGAGGAAGATAAAGAGAGCGACGCAAACACCTCGTCTTCTGAAGACACTAATTGGTCCGAAGACGAAGGTGAAGCCCAAAATAAAAGATCTGAAGATCTTAGAAGCTGGGAGAGAAGCCCCGAGCGGCTTCGAACTTGGGCCGAACTTCAGCAAGAACAGAAGGATTTTAGAGCTTCGAAGGGGAGGAAGAGAGTTAAACGTAAAGTTCTTAGAACTTCCGATGTTGGAACTAGTCGTTCCACCCCTAGCTCTCGGGACCGAAGAGGTCTCCGATTCCTTCTTGGTATAGATACCAATTTTTCATAATGTAATCTGTAAATACATTTATTTCGATAATGAATGCCGATTTAAAATTGTCTCCATATTACTAGCCCCTCTTTGGGTATAAGCAACTTCGAACTGTATTCAAAGATGGTTATGCGCAAAGAAAAAACTTCGGAGTACAATTTTTTTTTTTTGGGGGTTCGGAGCCCCTCTGTCATTTAAAGATCTTTTGAAATCTTATGAAATGTCTTCGACCTTTATAGTCGGAAGAATGGTAACTTGGTACCTTTGTTTGGTTTGCGAAGGAAATCAATTAAGATAACTTCGATGACACTTTAGTGTCTTAAAAAATTTGTCACTTTGGACTTATAAGAACTGGCATTCGAAGCTCATGGCTTAAATGCTGTTTCGCTTTAGCCACCTTCGGCTGTTTTTTGCAGAAATCTACCAGCCGGAGCTTGGATTTCGCAGAAATTGTAGCCACCTTCGGCTATTTTTTGCAGAAGTCTACCAGCCGGAGCTTGGACTTCGCAGAATTTGGCCACTTGGGCTCTTTTTTGCAGAAGTCTACCAGCCGGAGCTTGGACTTCGCAGAATTTGGCCACTTGGGCTCTTTTTTGCAGAAGTCTACCAGCCGGAGCTTGGACTTCGCAGAATTTGGCCACCTTCGGCTCTTTTTACGGAAGTCTGACAAGCTGCAGCTTGGACTCCGCAGATTTTGGCCACCTTCGGCTCTTTTTACGGAAGTCTACCAGCCGAAGCTTGGACTCCGTAGATTTTGGCCACCTTCGGCTCTTTTTACGGAAGTCTACCAGCCGAAGCTTGGACTCCGTAGAATGTGGTTTTGGGCTCTTTTACGGATGCCTACAAACCGTGGCTTGGGCTCCGGATTATGTCAGCCCCCACACCGGAGGCTTCGACTTTATGGGTACGAAGTCCGGAAATACATCCCAGCTTGATAACACTTCCCTCTCGAACGACTTCTGTCCCAGCGCGTCCGCTCGGGAGACTAGGAGCGTCAAGGGGAAGGTTAAACCACCGGGTGTATGCTTTATTAATTTAGAGGTGATTACAAGCAAATTACAAGGAGCCCTTATGCGAAGTATCGCTTTAGGTGCTCCGCATGCCAAGTGTGTGCTAATTCTTCACCTTCTAAATTAGCTAATTTAAATGAACCAGGGCGCCCCGAGCGGACGATTAGATATGGACCTTCCCATTTATTGCCTAACTTCCCTGGTGCTATAACGCTTCGTAGAACAAGATGACCCGGCCTTAACTTGCTAAGCTTAACCTTCGGGTCATACCAAGTCTTCGTCTGCTGATGATATTTTGATAAATTAGCTACAGCTCGAAGCCTTGTCTCTTCTGACAAATCTAACGAAGCTTGTCTTTCTTCTTCGATGTCTGGTTCGGTGCTGCGAAATGATCCCCCTTTGAGCTCCGTTGGAGTCATAGCTTCATCTCCGAATAGCAGTCTGAACGGAGTAAAACCTGTGGACCTTGTTTGCGTAGTCCGAATGGACCACAGAATCTTCGGAAGTTCTTCGGTCCACAGTCCTTTTGATAGTCCTACTATTCTTCGATTTAGCCCTGATAAGATATTTCCATTGGCTCGCTCAACGGCTCCATTCGACTGAGGATGTCTTACTGCAGCAAAACATAGTTGAATGCCTAGGTCTTCGCAAAACTTCCTGAAGGGTTCTGCGTCGAACTGTGTTCCATTATCAACTGTGAGATATCTAGGCACTCCGAACCGGCAAATAATGTTTTTCCAGAAGAATTTTTGTACATTATTCGAAGTGATAGCTGTTAAGGGCTCTGCTTCGACCCACTTAGAAAAATATTCAATAGCTACCACTGCAAACTTCAGATTTCCCTTTGCTAACGGAAAGGGACCAATTAGATCCATACCCCATCTGGCCATAGGCCATACCGGAGCAATGACTTGAAGAGCTGTTGGTGGGCGATGACTCCGTCGACCCATCCACTGGCATCCTTGACAAGTGCGGACCAAGCTCTCCGCATCAGCTGTTATTGTGGGCCAATAAAGCCCCTGGCGAAGTGTTTTTCCTGCCAGAGCTCTAGGGGCTAAATGACTTCCACAAAGGCCTTCGTGAATTTCTCGAAGAATTTCTTGGCCTTCGGCTTGAGATATACATCGGAGTAGAGGGGAACATACTCCGGCCTTGTATAATATACCGTTGATTAACTGATAGTTTCTTGCTCTGAGCTTTAATCTTGACAATTGGGGCTCTTCGGGCAAATTTGTTCCTCCTTGCAAGAGTTCTATGATTGAATCTTTCCAATCTGCACTAGGAATGCAGAGAATCTCTGCAGAAGCAACTTGTGGCACCGAAGGTATATTGAGCTCCTCATAGAAAGCTTCGTCAGGCACATCCACAGCTCCGGCAGCAGCCTTCGCTAAAATGTCCGCTTGCACGTTTTCAGCTCTTGGTATACTCCGAATGGAAATACCCTTGAAATGTGCTTCGATCTTGCGAATTTCTTCTAAGTACTTTGCAAGCTGTGGATGTCGGACTTGAAAACTTTTGTCTACGTGCCCTGCTACTATCTGAGAATCTGTTTTTATAATTATCCTTGTAGCCCCTAGAGCACGTGCTTTCCGGAGTCCCAATAAAATTCCTTCGTACTCCGCTATATTATTGGTAGACTTAAAGTTGAGTCTTGCGGAGTACATTGCTCTTTGACCTGACGGAGAAATTAATACTGCCCCAATGCCTGCTCCGGATGCTTGGAAAGCCCCATCGGAGTAAATAGTCCAGACTCCGTCATCTGATTTCTCCGGAGTCAACTTCGCAGGTGGAGTCCACTCTGCTACGAAGTCTGCTAGGACTTGAGATTTGATAGCTGTCCTTGCCAGGAAAGATATGCCGAAGGGTGCTAGTTCTACTGCCCACTTTCCAATTCTTCCAGTGGAATCTTTGCTTCGGAGCATATCTCCTAAAGGATACGAAGTTGGTACAATTACATTGTGAGCCAAAAAATAATGTCTTAGCTTCCTCGAAGCCATTATCAGAGCATAAACGAACTTCTCAAGTTCGGAGTATCTTGTCTTCGCTCCTGACAATGCTTCGGATACAAAATAGACAGGATTTTGGACCAACTTCCCATTGATATCAGCTTCTCTGACAAGGACTGCGCTGACTGCTGAGCCTGTGGCTGCAAGATACAGAAGTAGGGTTTCGTCCGCAATAGGCACCGTAAGTGTAGCCAGATTGCTGAGATAATCTTTAATATCTTCGAAGCTTTTCTGACACTCCGGTGTCCATGCAAAATCTTCGGACCCTTTCAAAGCTTTAAAGATTGGCAAGCTCCTCTCCGCAGACCTTGATAAAAACCTGCTAAGTGCGGCCAGACGTCCGGTCAGCTTTTGCACTTGCTTTATATTCTCCGGAGGAGCCATCTTCTGCAGCGCAGTTATTTGAGTAGGGCTAGCTTCAATTCCCCTGCTTGAAACTAAGTACCCTAACAACTTTCCAGCCTTAGCTCCGAATATACATTTTTCGGGGTTAAGGCGGATCCCACATGCCCGAAGGCTATTGAATGTTTCTGCTAAGTCTAGGCTATGTTGGTGCTTTAAAGCACTCTTTATTACAATATCATCCATATAGGCCTCCACATTGCGACCTAGTTGATGACCTAGAGCCTTAGCAACTAATCTTGAAAAAGTAGCCCCGGCATTTCTTAGGCCGAAGGGCATTCTTACATAGCAGAAGACTCCCGAAGGAGTTACAAAGCTCGTCTTGATTTCATCTTCGCGCTTCAACCATATTTGATGATATCCAGAATACGCGTCGAGGAAGCTTAGTAACTCCAAACCTGCAGTGGAGTCGACTAGTTGATCAATTCGGGGCATGGGGTAGGGGTCACGTGGGCACGCTTTATTCAAAGATGTGAAGTCAATGCACATGCGCCACTTCCCGGAAGACTTCTTCCTGACGAAGACTGGGTTGGCTAACCACTCTGTATGGGCCACTTCTCTGATAATCCCAGCCTTCAACAGTTTCTCAACTTCGTCCTTAGCTAGAGCAGCTCTCTCTGCGGACATCTTCCGGAGCCCTTGTCGAACAGGCCGGGCCTTCGGGTTTACAAGCAAGCTGTGCTCAATAATATCCCGATCGACTCCGGTGATATCTTCGTCAGACCAAGCGAAGACATCCAAATTTTCTTCTACAACCTTTTCCAAAGAAGTTGCAACTTCGGGAGGTAAATCTTTACCAAATTGAAAAGTGTATTCTTTACCATCTTTGACAATGACCTTCGTTGCAATCTCTCCTTCGGGACTTGGTCTTGGAAATGACTTCTTCGAAGCTTCGGAGGAGGCTGAAAAAATTTCTCCATTATCTTGGACATTGTTTACTTGCCTCGGATCAAGAGGAGGACCGTGACCATATTCTGCCCTCCGAGCCATGGCTTGATCTCCGAAGATTGTCAGAACTCCTGACTGTGTGGGCATCTTCATGCACAAGTAATTGTGATGCGCCACAGCTCCGAACTGATTCAACATGCCTCGCCCAAAGATAACATTATAAGCGTACGGGGCATCTACTACATCAAAGATAACTTCCTCAGTTCGGGCTAGTAAACCTTTTCCGAAGGTTACTTCCAGGCCTATCTGGCCAAGTGCATCTAGCGGAGGTCCTGCGAAGCCTTGCAGAGGACGAGCCGCTGGGAGGAGATGCTTTCGGGAAATGCATAACTGATCGAAGGCTTGCACAAATATGATATCTGCCGAGCTACCTCCGTCAATTAGCACCCTTCGGACTTCAGTCCCTGCAATATCAGCAGTGATAACCAATGGATCTGCATGCGGGAACTTGATACCAGCTGCATCCTCCGCAGAGAAAGATATTGGAACATGAGACCACTCCGGCATTGCAGCTGCAGATGACGAAGTTCCAATGTGGCCTACTTCTCGAACGTACTCTCTTCGCTGTCTCTTGGACATGCTTCCGAGAGTACCTCCTCCGGAGATAGGGAGAACTACTCTCTTCCCTCTATCTTGCCCTTCTTCTTGCTTCGGAGGTGGCATAACATTGGCCACCGGAGGATGTCTTGCAGCATCAAAATTTTCTATTCGCGCTACAGCCTGGACCGGCTCCGAGCGCACTGCTGCTGCTGGACTTCGGTCGGTACTACCTCGACCCGAAGTTCTCTCCAAGTATTCTCCCCGAAGGGTAAGAATAGCCTTGCAGGTGTCAGTTGCATGGCTTCGGTTCTCTCCATGAATACAGCAAAAAAGGGTCTGGCCTTTGCCAGCCGTTTTCCCTGGCGGCCTCCAGCCGCTGGACTTGTTCCCCGCAGGCTGTGGAGCTCTTGGTGCAAACTTCTGCGGGGGTGCAATGTTTAAGACCTCAGAACGAGGGTGCTTTTGCCCTCTTCTTCTATCATGTTGCACTTCGGGGACTGGCTCTTGCGGCGGAGCCGAAGTCTTCACTTCTGCTTTAACTTCTGTCAACACTGTCGAAGTAGCAGTAGTCCTCCGAAGCCAACCTTCTTCCGACTTCGAATACTCCTCGAAGTACGACATCAACTGTGATACTGTGGTGATGCTCTTCCGATGCAATTTATCCAGAAGGCCTTTATGACTGACGCCTTCCCGAGCCGCATCAACCACCGAAGATGTGGACAGCCCCCGAATTTGCGACTTCGTGTGAGCGAAGCGCTTGAAGTACTGCCTCAATGTTTCTCCGGGGAGCTGTTTCACTTGGAAAAGGCTTCCTGTCGACATGGGGGGCACGAAGGTACCCTGGAAGTTACTTATGAACTTCTTCTTCAACTGTAACCATGTCGTGATTGATCCTGGTTTTAAAGACCAGAACCATCTCAACGCTACTCCTTCAAGGGCTAACGGGAAGCACTTCGCCATAGTTTCTCTGTCTCCGCCACTAGCTTCGATTGCTAGGGCATAAGAACGTGCAAACTCACTAGGATCTTCGTCTCCGGCATACTTGCAGAGCTTCGAAGCTTTGAACCTCGGATCGAAGCGAACTTTCTGAAGCTCGGGATGCAACGGAGATTCATTGTCGTAAGAGGCGTTCTCCGGGGCTTCGGGATAGTCAAGATCGTCGTCTTCGTGCACTTCGGGGATAGCTGGGGTGGCTTGAGAGCGAAGCCTGTTCGCAGCCTCCTGTCGCCACCTCGCTACCTCGGCTTGAAGATTGGCCATTTGAGTGGCCATGTCTCCAAGGCTATCTTCATCTCCTCCGGAAGGACCTTCCGGGTCTTGAGAACTGGTATGATCAGTTCGAATCGGAATGGAGGGTGGCAGAGTGGCTCCGGGCGGTCGGAGTGTAGAAGGGGTTGGTGGAGAGGTTTCGTATCCTCGAGGGATAGAAGCCCCTTGCGGAGTTTGAGGTGGAGGGATAGTCGAAGACCCTCCGACTTCGACTGTGTCGAAGGGTATCTCTCCGGAGATCCGAGAGGACCTCCGAGTGGGATTGCGAGGTGCACTCCGCTTAGGAGGCATGATGCAAGAGGTTGGTAGAGAACGAAGTTTTTTGGACTAGGTTCCCCACGGACGGCGCCAACTGTTGGCGTAAAAGATTACGCTAACAGGTTTCTGTATAAAAGAAACTAACAAACGAAGTGTTTGCGAAGCAAACTGTTCTAAGCCTCCGAAAGGATAATAGCTTAGAATAGTTCGAAAGTGTGTATTGAATCACTTGTAATCGGTCCTTCTTACAGGATGAAATGGGGGGTATTTATAGGCCTGAACATTAAGGAAAAGACCTATTTACCCCTTTATTACAACCGACATTAAGGAAACTATTCGGTTTCCTTAATAGGGCTAAAATGGTAAAAGACTAATCTAATAGGATAGAAGATAAGTCTTCCATCTTAGCTGGCAGAAAAGATCCTGAAGAGCTTTGGTTCGAAGACATACTTCGAACCAATGCCTGTCTTCGGGCTTCGAACCAAGTTCCAGACCACCTTCGAAGACGACCTTCGGACAATCTTCGAACTGGTTGGCTGTCTTCATGCTGCTTTGGCAATAACCCCGAAGATGAGATATTTTCCCCCAACAAATGTATTCGAAAGCACCATCGGTATTTTGTTAGACATACCGGGCAAGTTAAAAGATGGACTCAAAGTATAAAGGGACCTTCAAACTCTTAGAATTAGACCCGAGCTTCACCCACAAGAAAGGGCCGATGGAAAATTTATCCTTACGGATGCTAGCTATAACCTCACAATTGACGAGAAAAGATCAATCTGCAGGACTCTACATGGAATCAGAGTTCCAACAGGATTCTCAATAAACATAAAGAATATTGTCTCCGTAGCAAATCTGATGATGAGCGGCTACAACACTCATGATTGTCATGTTATGCTTGGGATATTCCTCGCCATCACAGTAAGAGGAATCAAAAATTCATTTCTGAAGATGGTGATCACACGCATGTGTCACTTCTTCAACGTCATATCAAAGAAGGTAATCGACACTGAAGAGTTAATATGAATTACGTAAACAAATGAGGGAGACTATGTGTCAGCTTGAGATGTGCTTTCCTCCTTCATACTTTGATATTATGGAGCACTATATGATACATATAGCAGACCAAATCTAAGTTCTCGGTCCAACGTACCTGCACAATTTGTATGCGTATGAGCGTCTCATGGTTATCTTCAAGGGTTACGAACGAAATCATGCTTATCCAGAGGGTTCCACGATAGAGGGATACACGACTGAGGAAGTCATTGAGTGCTACGCAGATTACATAAGAGATGGAAACCCAATAGGAGTTCCCATGTCCTGACACCATGGAAGACTCACTGGTAAAGGAACTAAAGGCAGGAAAATCATACGAGACAATAGCTACCAAACAGTAAGAGAATCACATTACAGTGTCATGCATCAGTTGGCGATTATGAGACCATATGTTGAACAACACCTGCAAAAGCTTCGTGAAAAGAATGAACATCACGATGAACAATGGATTATGAAAGAGCACAAAATTCATTTCACATCATGGCTGAGGGATCTAAACCTTTCGATTGGAGAAACCGACAAAGAGATGATGATAAATAAATTGTCGTACGGTCCATTGAGCATGGTTAAAACATGGCAAGCATATGACATCAATGGTTTCACATTCTATACCAAAGCAAAGGATCAAAAGAGTCAGCACCAAAATAGTGGTGTTAGAGCAGATGCAGAATACAACACTAGACAAAAGAATGCTTACTATGGATACATCGAAGAAATATGTGAACTTAACTATGGGAACTCTATAGAAATCCCTGTATTTAAGTGCCAGTGGTCAGATATCCAGAAGGTGTGGAGGTGGATGATTATGTGTTTACGATAGTTGACCTTAATAAGGTGGGTTATAAAGATGACCCTTGGATACTCGCTCAATCCGTGGCACAAGTATTTTACATATTTGATCCTAAAGACGATAAAAAATACATCGTTGCTCCAGGAAAACAAAGAATTGTTGGAGTTGATGGAGTCGAAGACGAAGAAGAATATAATCAGTTTGTTGATGTGTCGTTCTTCGTTGACATATCAAGGATCAATGTGGTTGAAGCAAAACTGTCATTTGTCAGTGTGATTCCTTATCTATGCACTGATGGCAATGGAAAATTAGTGCAAGGCTAGATTATTTATGTTTAGCTTAAGAGATTGTGTGTATTTGTAAAATCAATTATGTCATTTGGCAGTGTCATTTATGTTTAAGATATTAGGAATATATGTTTTTATTTATGTCATTAATGTGTATAGCACTAGCACGCCACCAATGTCATTTTGTTTAAGATATTGGAAATATATGTTATTATTTAATTATCGGTAATATATGTCTAATCTAATCAAAAAATCCCTTAAGAAAAATAATAATAATAATAATAAAGTAGAAAATATATATTGAAACCTTTTATTTACTTATTGGTAATATACGATTTTACTAAATAAAAATACTCATTTTGTTTAAGATATTGGTAATATAGGTTATTATTTAATTATAGTTAATATATGTCTAATCTTATCAAAAAATTCCTTAAGAAAATTAATAATAAAAATAAAGTATAAACTATATATTGAAACATTTTTTAGTAGTGGCGGTCGGGTGTAATCAGTGGCGGGCATGTTGACATCACCAGCCCGCCACTGCTATTCCTCTTAGTAGTGGCGGTCGGCTGACGTCAGCGGCCCGCCACTGCTAAGTCGAGTACTAGCGGCAGGCGGATTAGTAGTGGCGGGCTGGTGACGTACCGCCCGCCACTACTAAGAGAAATAGTAGTGGTGGGCAAGATGACGTCATCTTGCCCGCCACTGCTAATACACCTATATATAGTTTTTTCGTTCCTGCTCCAAAAAACTAATTTCATTTGGAAACTAAACTCCCGTGCCGCCGAACTCCGCCCGTCGCCGCCATCACGGAGCACGTCGCCGCCACCCCCGGAGCTTGTCGCTACCCCCGGAGCACGCGGCCACCGTCTTGGAGCCCGTCACCGCCTCCGAAGCCCGTCGCCGCCTCCGAAGCCCGTCGTCGCCCCCGAGCCCGTCGTCGTCCCGGAGCCCGTCGTCGCCACCCCCGAAGCCCGCCGCCGTCCCCGAAGCTCGTCGCCGCCCCCGGAGCATGCGGCCACCGTCTTGGAGCCCGTCACCGCCCCCGAAGCCCGTCGCCACCCCCAAGCCCGTCACTGCCGTCCTGGAGCCCGTCGCCGCCCCCGAGCCTGTCGTCTTCACCGCTTAGGGTTTGGTATGTTCCCCTTCTCTGATGTGGTGGTGGATGCTTGTTAAATTTACTAAGAATGGATTCTATAAGCGATGCAACACATCACGGAAATTACATTCTTATTGTGATGGTAACTTCGCATGATCGCTTCAGTTTATTTGTCGGCCATGTAAAAACATGCATTAGAAATTTAGAACTATATGAAAACACAATTACTGCGATGCATGTCTATTTAATTAAGTTGGAAGATATATGAACTTGTGAATATATGAATAGTTGTTGCCTGCTACTGTGTATGCATCTATTTGTGTGTCTTTTTGTTTTTAATTGCTTATTATTGTTGTGAACTCCAAATTATAACATGAATAGTGAATTGCAAAGCAACAACTATTTATGACATGAGCAATACGACAACATAAGCATCTTAAGATTAGTTCCCCTATCATTTTTTCTATTGCAATGTGAAAACTGAGTCAATACAACTAAACTGAAAGTACTGTGTGAAGATTCAAATTTAAATGAGAGGTATAAAATAAAGTAAATAGTTGTCACATGAGATTGAAATGGACAAAATGGTATGCCCTGAAATCATGTGATAACACTGAACTGATGAAAACTAACATGATTCCAAGATTGATGCCTGCTACTACTGTAAATTATTACCATTTCTTTCAAACAAAACCTAAATTCAAAACTCCCGTTCTCTAAAACTGATGACGTTTGTGCTCCCGTTTTCCGAAACCTAAATTCAAAATTCCTAGATAGGTATTTTTTTTCTCTATTGCAATTCTATGCCATTTTCCTATTTTGCAATTCCTTTTAGAGGCCTATGATGCAAATTTTTATTGAGTTATCACATGTATGTCATCAAATCCGTGGGACACATCCATTCCCTTTAACAGCTTCTTCTTTCTTGTGCTGCTGGCAGGGAATGGATGTGACCATGGGTTCCATGGCAGCCAGGAACATATTTAAAAAACAACACAAAATATGTTGAGGCCTCAACCACTTTGTGCAGAGTCCAATGTAACACAATAGTACTAGAGAGAGAGAACAACTAATAGTAAACTAGCTAGTTGTTATATGATGCATACATAACACAAGCACTATACTTGAGGATTAGTATAGTAGCTTCAGAAGTAATAGCTGACTAATGATGCATGAGGCCACTGCCAGTCTGAATCATACATAACACAACCAACAGGAGAGCTATAGCAAAGAAAAGTTTTCATCCATTTCCCACCTTTGACACTGTTGATCAGTTTACTACTACTATTACTTCTGAAGCTATTATACTAATCCTCAAGTGTATCTCATGTATGTCATCAAAGATAACTTAATTGGATTCTTAACCTAATTAGAGGCCTATGATGCAAATTTTTATTGAGTTATCTCATGTATGTCATCAAAGTCGTGGGACACATCCATTCCCTTGCATCAACTTCTTCTTTCTTGTGTTGTTGGCAAGGTATGGATGTGCACATGGGTTCCATGACATCCATGAACATATTTGAAAAACAACACAAAATATGATGAGGCCTCAACCACTTTGTGCATTGTTTCGTACATGAAAATATGATAGCAGACCTTTTTTGCATAACCAAAATTCTGATACATTAGCCTCTTAACTATGAATAGTTCATCTATGTCAGAAGAAGGACGTTCCATCGAGGAGCTCATCTACAAGTCTCCTGCAAAAAACAAATAAAGATGGTTCATCTGAAGGATCCTCCGATAGCGAATCTTCATACCACCCTCCAGAGAATGAACATCTAGTGGAGCTTAGGAAGAAGCGAACGAGAGAAGACGCCGATGAGGATTACATTCTTGAAGCTCAAGCGGATCTAATTATTGCGTTAGTAACAAGTCAGAGTAGCTTCTAACCGAGGATTACATTCCTGAAGCTCGTGTGGTCTATCGTCGTAGGATCGTCCAAAGCGAGGAAGCAAGTGTCGATTATTCCAAGTCGAGGAAAGAACAACTATTGTCCCAGCTATTGAGTCATCTGAGCTAACAACTGTTGAGCCCGATGCCACTACAACCTCTGCAAATGAGACGAGGAGAGGAAAACAGGAGAAGAACAAGCTGCATACAGCTATCTACGAGGTTGAAGAAGTGTATGTTGATGGGGCTCCAAAGAAGCCGAAAGAAATCACAGCTAAGTGGTGCAATGACTGTGGATGTCTCGCCAGGAAGCGATGTAAGATAGTTTGGAAAAACTGGAAGAGTGTCCCTGAAGCTACAAAGAACAAATTGTGGCAGCATATAAAAGCGCATTATAAATTCCCGGAAGATCGCTTAGAAGACACTAAAGCTGCCACATTGAAGACTATTGGGAAATCTCTCCGTACATTCAAGACTAAATTGAACACCTAGTACCTTCAGAAAGGAGAGTCGCCGCTCAATGACTATGGCTTTATCACGCCAAATGAATGGAACGAATTCAAAATGCAGCATTGCTCGGAAGAAGCCAAACAAGAGAGCATCATGTTCAAAGAACTTAATAAGAAAAATAAGTTCTCACATAAACATGACCCAAGTGGATATAAGGCCAAAGAGGATGAGTGGAGTAGAAAGGAAGAGGAGTCCTCCCCAAGCCTACCTACTCCCACCTAATTCAGTCACTCCATTCCCCCGATGGAGCTACTGGGCGCGCACTATCGTGGTGGCCTTCATCACCGCGGTGGTGGAATGGTGCTACCGACAAGAGCCGGCACCGGAGGGTATCTACCGGGTTGTCGGCAGTGAAAGGGGCGGCAGAACGGATGTCAACATCGTCGGCGTGCCACCTGGACGTGTTCCTCACCTTCGGCCTCGGTTCGCGCCTCCCCGCCTCTGTTCTTGTCTCTGTGCTCATCGACTGACTCTGTGTAGTGTCTTTCGGCCACGGTGATGCTGTCATGGCTCTCAAGTGCCTCATCGTCCTCAGGACTCCTCCCCTGTGGTGCTTTCACCATTCATGACCAGCTCGTGGTCGCCCTCATCCGGCACCCCACCGCCGCAACCCCCTCGTGCTCTCCACCTTCCCGATTAGGAGATCCTTTGCCGCAACCACATGGTGCGGAGCTGGACGAGGCCATCGTGGGCGAGGCGCGGCGTCTGCATGGGCACGTGGAGGAGATGGTGCAGAAGAAGACGGAGCAGGAGAGGTTGCTCGTGTGGAAGGACGCTGCAAGAAGCGTGTCCTTACGTGTCCACACCAACGGCGACGACGATGAAGCCGTCCAGTTCGGCTCAACACGGTGGGCCCACACTAAATGCACTGAAACGATCAGTTAAGGCAGGCCCTAGGTTTACAATTCCTGCCCGAGAGGAGAAAGAAGCCATTGACTGCATCCTATATTTTTGTTGTGGGCTAACATATATTATGCTTGTATACTTGTCTTTTGGCTTCCACAGATATTTAACAAAATAGAATCCCCCATTCAGAGGTATATGATTTTCTTCATCGTAATGAAATGAGTGTTACATCCGAGGATGAACCAGTGAAGACAGGTTTTCAAAGGCAAATTATAGAGATGAAGGATTTGCTTAAAATGGAACGAAATGGATATGAGGTGATGTAACCAGTTTTTTTAGTTGTATGCATTTAGGTTTACAAAAGTTTATGCTTATGTTAATATTGATCATGTCTCTTTCTTTCTTTGTTTTGCAGATTATGCTATCTCCAATTATTAGAAATAGCAGTCATTCTGTGCGGGCTTCAATTGATATTCTGGAGCTCAACTGCTTGAGACGTGGTCTTCTCCTTGATGCTTACATTTGGGATCAAAGGCCATGTTACCTAGATGCACTTCTTAAAACAGACAGTCATGTTTCAAATCCCTCTAATCCTAGCATTCTCCTTGATGTCAGACTGAAGAATTGGAAAGATGACTTGCTTGAGGGGGATACAAAAATATCCACACATTTTTCAAATTCTTCAGGAAGTCCAAGAAAATCCTTGCTATATACAGAAAGTTGCTTGAACCATACTCAGCCGATGTCTGAGACAAATTTGCAGATTGATCTTGTAGACCATCGTGTGGATGATGTTGAAGATCTTGACAATGTTTTTAGCAGATTTGATGGGGAGAAAGAGCGAACAATTACTAAAGGTTCTATTGATATGGAACCTATCGAAAGGTTACCCTCTCTTGCTTACAACAATTGTTTTTTCTTGGATGAAACTTTTGAAGAAATCACACATGACATGGCAACAACTGTTGCTGATGCTGTTGAGGTATTTACACTTCTCTGCGATTAGATTTGAAATTGATATATGCTAAATGCTGTTGATGTGTAATGTGTTATGGTTCTTCAGATTTTAGAATAATTTGTTATGTTACATAGTCAAACATAAGATTACTTGCTTGGTAAGGATGCAATTCGGTGCAATTAAGCTATTGTTGTGTAATTCAGAAATAACCATATGAGTGTCAGATTATTTTAGCTAACTGACATGACTAAATAGGTACAAACTATGTACTCATCTATTGTATATTCAATGTTTTCATCCAAAAATAGATTTACTTCAATCCATTAGATCTTGTTTCTGGTTGACCAAAGAGCGGGAATGCAATCATATCACAGCTCAGCTTGATATCATAAACATTGTATTGCTCTATACTTCTATTATTTGTACAGTTTTACTAAGTTTTAGAACCAAACTTGTTCGTGTAACTTGTACTCACTTCAGATTTACTTCAATCTATTTGACTCTGTTCTAGTGCAAATTTGCAAACAAGAACAAAAAACTTGCAAGTAGTGTTTGTGTTTTGTTGTACTCGATGTTCTGAGCTGAAAATTTTTGTTTGAAATTTGAATGTTTGATCCAAAACCATTTGGAACTGCTTGTCACCAGATGTTTTCACCTTGCACAACTAAAATTAATCGCCCACCCTGATTGATGAAGGTGGAATCATTGCATGATTACATGAATGAGGGTCGCTATGTAGGTAATAGGTAGTTTTGTGTGGTCCAAGCTATCAAATGCTTATATGTGGATCTGTATAATATTTGCATACCACTATGTTGTGTGTATTTGTATGCTGACGTATTTTTTTCTTGATATGATAGAAGTACAATGTCTGTGTAGATGGCAAAAAGTTCTTTAACCTGAACTTATAAAACGTCCTTGGCCGCAAGAGGTTTGTCAAATATTTTTATTTTACTTCTATAAATCCAAAGTTGCATGTTCTATATGTTCAAGAGTTCTTTTCTAGGAAGAAAGATGCCATCATTAATATGATAGAAAAGCATAAACCAAGAAAATGGTCTGTTATAGCAAGGTCACTAAGGTTGCGTTTGGTTGGGTGTATCAATTCATCCATGTACCATCTTGTCCTGAATTTGACGCAACTAATTTGTTTGGTTGTTGGGATTGAACCGTTTCATCCTAAATGACATGATACAAATTATAGGAATATTCTCTTCCCATCCTGTACAGCGTGGTTCGGCCAAAATGATCGTATCAATCCATACGGGACGACACGAGACGCGTGGGGCTAGCTTCTCCTCACACCGCCGCCCTCTCGTGCATCATCGCTGGGAGCCAACACCGCCGGTCGCCCGTGAGCCGCCCGCACACCAGTCGCCACCCTCTCCGCTCTCCGGATCCTGCCCGTCCTCCCCCCTTCAGATCCGCGCGATGTATGGTTGTCTTCCCCCATGTCACCGCTCCAGCTGCTCGACTTTCCCGTGCCGCCGCTCTAGCTACTTGTTTACGCCATCGCTCCAATTGCTCGTCCGTGTTGCCTCTTTGCTCGCTGGCGGATGGATGGTTGGAGACCAATTCAAAATGCAGAGACGTGAGTACCTACATACCTAGCTGCATGGTGTGTGTCCTACCAAAATGCTAGACTGCACATTTCATTTTCAGTTTACTGCACGGAGCATGTAGAATCATTGAAGCCAGTCATGCAATGGATATTGTCGTTTGTCGAGCAAATTGGGGTGGGTCTATGATTTGGAGCGGTCATAAAGTAAAATTTCACGGTTCAATTTTCAGGTATGGTTTTGAAGACCTTTCAAATTTTTGATCTAGATATATAGAGTTTCAGTAGGATTCATCAAGTCAGCGACAAGTTTCGGAGGATTCGAAAGAGTCCGACAAAAATGTCATGTTTGAAATATTGTGCCGACAATTGATTCATCACTAGTAACAACGTCTTGACCAATATAACTTCAGATCCTACTTGTGATACTAGCTACTTGAATCAAGTCTTGATGATTGCATTTGTCCCCAATTTAATCCAAGCCATCCAAAAGGATAAATGAAAATGTAAAGGAACAAATTAAATCACATAGTATATGCTTCTTCTATCTGCCATGAATGTATAAGAATAAGCATGTCTTTTGATGAGTTTGATCCGTTTAGATTAGATAAGAACAATAGATAACACCAATTATTTCCATTGTCACTGGTTTGATCGATTCTATATAGTATATCAATTCTATTTAGCAAATGATCGAGCAAAAGAGCTAGAGTGAGGAAAGTTACTATATCCCATCCTATTCAACCAACCAAACATGGTCATGTATTATCCCGTATCATTTCATATAAGCAACCAAACAAAACTGTGTATCATCTCATACAAATAACCAAACAACCTATTTGTACCGTTCCATCCAGGATTATCCCATTCAGATGAACCATTCCGTACAGTTTCAAATTCATACAAGCAAACAAACACAACCTAAATGGTCGGATTGGTAAACAATGCCAAGAGAGGTATTTTTTTAATGACATTCCATGCATGTTGCAAGTTACAATTAACAATTACGAGTGAAATGCCATATTTATTTTTTATTCCCCTTTATGAGATGAACTGTACAAACTGTTCAAGGAGTCTTTCAATTTGGGTGATTAAAACCTCAAACGTATTAAGGTTGTCATCTATTTTAAGGCTTTAAGCCCAAAAATAATGGAACTTCTGTCAGCTATGGGGTTGGGGTTTTATTTTGAAAGGAGTGGCCCATGCATTTAGCAGATAATGAAATTTTGGTGGCTTCCCAATAACTATGACCGGTAGCATACAACCCATGTACCCAACTCATATTCACTATACAAATCTCTTGGCAATCATCCATGACACACTTGTTCTGTTTGATTTTAAATTTACCCTTTTTGAAACTTTGTTGTCTTTAATATTCTCTTATAGTTTACTTATCCTATGAGATCCAGAGTATGGTACAAGAGTTAAGAAGCGAAGAGACCTACAGACTCTTACATAGTCTTAATTTATTGAGCGCAACAAAGCAATAAAACATAACTGTTGGTGTCCTAGGCTCCAGCCTTACCTACAAAATTGTTGGTGTCCTTGGAATGTCGATCATTTGTAGATCATGAAAAATGTGTACATTGCTCTAGTCTTAACCCTTTTTTATATACTTATTACTTAACTAATGTTTTTGCCATGTCTGGACATTTTTAGGCTACAAGTAGCAAGAGAGATAATCAAAGCAGATGCAAATATATGTTGCAGATTGTTTTCTTCTTTCTTTTCTTTCTTCTTTGGCTATCATGTCGAGCCATGCAAATTTAATCTGGTTTGTTGATTGCAACTTGTGATGTCCTAGGAATCAAAATACTACTACCATCTGAATGGAGGAAATGGGATATGTTGTTTGTGTGGGATCGGAATGGCGACTAGAGGGGGGTGAATAGGCGCCTCAACACTTTCTTTCGAATGTGATGGCCTAATCGAATTACCCAATGCACCTCTAAAACACAGTTTCAGGTTTTAATCCAATCAGTACACAAATTGAGCTTCACAAGATTAAAGACCACAAAACAGCTTTGTTCCAAGATTTTTAATCAACAAATATCAAAACACTCACACACAAGATCAATTCAAGTTTGTAAAGGTGAATCAGCTTGTTTTTTTTTGAGGCAAGTGAATCAGCTTGTTTCAATTCAATCTCAAATGTAATCACTGTATTTCTGAAATTTATTGGATGATGAATAGTAAACGTGACTTTCAACTAAATTCAGCATTCAAGCTTTGGATCTAATTATTTACTTCAAAACAGTATAAGTTTGAATTCAGCATACAAATTTCAGAACTTGTCACTCCTAATCAATTTCAGATTTGAATAGTAATGAATTTAAGTTTTAGCTAAATCTCCAAAGCTGAAACAAATTCAAGGAAGATGAACCATATTATTTGCTGGACTCAGAGTTTTCAAAAAGCTGAACACCAATTTCAGAACTCCTGAAGTTCACTTGAAACAGCAACACTGTTTGAGCGCTGAACCAGAGATACAATTACGGTGAACAGTGATTTCGACAAGGGATGTAGCAGAACCAAAAACCAGCGATTACTATTCACCGTAATCAACACATTTGCTGAAGGATTATTTTCTTGTTTTGATTGGAAAAAACTCAGAAAATTTGATTGCCTTTCTCCACAAATGTTACAACATTTCAGAACATCAACAAAAATATTTCAGGACTAGATCTAAACTGAACATATACTACTCAATGCTGAAAACAGAATTTAATCAACTTCTCCACTTTAAAATTGCAAACTGAAATGGAGTTTTCAGAACAAACAACAAAAAGTCTTCAGAGTTAATCCTGTACTGAACAGTTAGTATTCACTGCAGAAAACAGAGACAATTTAGATGCTCTATCAAAAATACTCAGAGACAAGGTTTATGAGTTGAAACACTGAAAACAGGACTGAATTTTTGTAACCAAAGTTTGATCAATTCAACAAGGCAAAGCAAATCTGATTACAAAGAAACACTTGAGTCATCTAAAAACTAGAAGCAGTTGAAACAACAACTGACCAGAAACAGTATATCTCTCAGCTCAGAACAACAAAAACATGAGTATGGTTCACACTTTTCAGAGCTCAGAAATCTTTGTCCAAATTCAAATCAACTAGATCAACCAGAACACAAATGTAAATAAACTGAAACAGTCTTGAAAATGAATAGTGTAGGAAAGTACCAAAACTGTTTCAGATTGTACCCATTCAGTACAAAGTTCATCTAAAGTAGCAAGAAGCTAATCCAACCTCATTTACTACAACTGATTTTCAGTATCAACTTCAGAGATAATAAACTTTATAACTAAACAGATTAGTCACTTAGGTACTAGATGAAGACAGATATTTCAGATAGTTGAAAACTGAACACAGATTAAATTTAGTGCAGAAAATCAGTTGATCAGATCAGATTACTTCAAACAGCACATCAACTAGCTATTATCAGATATTCAAAGCTAAACACAAATGTTCATGTGTTCTCAACAGCAGCAAACAAATATGGTTCATATAATCTAATCTGCCAATCATATGATTTCAGAAAACAACTTGACTATAGCTAATCTAGCAGATTTATATCAGCAGAATAGTATAGCAAACAAACTTGAAGAAATTCAGTTTAGATAGTCAATGATTCACAGCAGTAATGAGCAACTTTGTCATGGCAGAGATCAGGGAAATCTAGATGCTGAAAAGGAACTTCACACAATCTGTTGTTCATCATCAAGCACTCATGGCAGAGAGAGTTTTGCTGATTTTTCTTGGAAAAATACTGAACAATGTTTGTTCATCTTTCTATCAAGTAAACACTCAAGAAACACTTCAATGATCAGCCAAAATATTGATGAACACTTGATGAAACATTTCATCAAACATGTGGGGAGCACAACCAAAACTGAACCACTTTTCAGAATAATTTTTTCAGCATTATGGTGCCTACTTTGTGCAGCAAAATAATTCAGAAGACATCATAGAAACATGTTGTAACTTTCGAAAATGGATCATTCAAACTATTTCCAACAAAAGTTACATAAAATTCAACATAAACTTTGCACTAGATTCTCCAGAAAACGCAGCACAAAAATGCGCTAGAAACAGAATTACCAGGAATAGTGTTGCCGAAAACACTACTGCAGATCCGAAATTTGCTTGAAAATCCTATTCCTCATCACAAGCAAGTTCTCTCATGTATTTTCATTGAAATTTTTTTCTCTAAAGCCCTCAAATGGTTCAGCCAACTTGGGGGGATAATATCCTACCAACTCATGTTCTAGAAGCCCCCATTTGACACATAGACTCTTAGTAACTTCAATTTAACAATTCTAAAAATTGCCTTATAAAACCTAAAAGAAAAATTACAAATTGACTCTCCTTTTAATATAATTTCAGAGTAGAATCACTCTAAAAATTATACCAAGAGGTTACACTACAAATCTGAAAATTTAAATTAATACTAGACACAAATTTATTGAATTAACAAAAACATTAAACGTTTCGACGGTTTTCAGCAAAAACCGACAAAGCCTCTCAACCCTTTGACTCGTGACACCGCTTCGCGACTCTGAGCGCCAGCAAGCTACTTTCGCTCTCGATCCCCTCGAGCCACCTGAATGCTTGTCCTGGCCTCCCTCTCGCGAACCGGGTCGACACGCCGTCGCAGTCAGCCGTCCGTCCAAGTCTCGCTCCGTCTCTTCCTGCACTCTTGAGATCTTCTCCAACTTCGCCCAGCATCCCCGATTGTGACACCCCCGTCTCGTATAGACTTGGCTAATACGAGATGGGTTGCCACTAATTGAATTGCAACAACATTATTGAAGATATTTCACAATCCAACGGTAGCACATTGCGAATACATAAGTATTTCAAACCCAAGTTCATTACAAAAGCCGTAGGAGGCATTCCTCGCGGCAATTCAAACATCACAAAGTCTTTTAGAGGAAGCAAAATAACTAAGTCTTAGCGGAAGCATCTCCATCTCCTAGTTGGGAACTAGGCTCGAGACCCTACGCTTGGTGATCCTCATCTTCATCTCCTTGGACGTCCTCTTCTCCTTCGGGAAACCATTCGTCTTCTCCTGCTTGGGCTTCATCTTCTAGGGGGGGTTAAAAAAAGGGTGAGTACAAACCATAGTTGTTACGGCGGTGCGGCGAGGCGAGGCGCTAAACTACCTTCACAACTTTTAGGCGAGTATGGCGTGCGGCGAGGCGACGCCATACTCACTTAACGTAAATCTACATGTCACAATAATTTTGGAATAATAGGAAATTAAAATTAGAACCATATGAAATATAAATAGTCAAATAAATCCATATTCCATTCAGTATATACAAACATACATAAGCCAAAAGGCAATCAACTAGTTATGTATGGAAAGCTTTTAAATGGTAGGATTTTTATATAGAAATCATCAATATATGAAAAGCTAATAAATTATATATGGAAAATATCAATATATGAAAAGTTGATCAATTATATACAGAAATAATTAATATATGGGAAGCTGATTAGTTATATATGTATATAGAAAGCTTTTCATATGGAAATTATCAACACATGGTAAGCCTATTCATGGTATGAGCATATTTATTTCCAAAGAATAGAGCAGATTTATTTCCAACAAAACAGAATAGATTTATTTCCAAAACAGCAAAACAGAACAGAGAACACAGAAAGTATTATTTTCTAGCACAACAAAACCCTAAACCAGGGTCCAGGGAGTTACAGAGCGGGGAGAGGGACAAACAGAGCAGGCCCCAAAACATAGCAGAGCGGGGAGGCAAGGCCGATCCCCACGCATGGCGTGTGGTCCCGACGGTGGCGGCTGGTCTAGACACGGCGACGGCGCGGATCCACTAGTGGGGGCGCAGATCCGGTGGCCGGGGCGCAGATCCGGCGCCCAGGGCGCAAATCCAAGCGGCGGGGAACGGATCCAGCGGAGGGAGTGGCAGGCGTAGGTGGAGGGAGCGGCGCACAACAACACGGGAGAAAAAGGTGCAGAACTAGGGTTTTCTTCACCTTTTTCTGGAGGTGCGGCTCATTACAGAAGCCTCGCCGCTGCGCCTGGCGTCGCCATGAAGGATTATGGCATCCATTTGACGCCATATGCGCATAGGCGGACGCCATATGCGTTGTGGCGGACGCCACATTCGACTGTGGCGAGTCGTCCGCTGTGGCGTCCGCCAGAGTCCGCCTCGACGCCTAATCATCGCTTAGGCGACGCCTAAGCGACGCCATGACAACTATGGTACAAACGTACTCAACAAGTCTCGGGAAATATTTATAAATGTAGGTCATCAAGGGCGGCTGGGGCTTATTGGTATAAAAAGACTTTTAAATTTCTAAGTGTCCCATTCCTGTTAGCAGAGGTCCCAACCTCCACTAACTGATAAGTAGTAATTTTTATTTATTTTTCAAAGTTCAATCTCAACCATTTCATCAACTCCACATCTTCTCATTTTCCACAACAATCCACCCATCTTCACACTCTTATCTTTTCTTTGGTACTGGCCTACCCCTCCATCGGGAAGGTTTTTCCATAACATCAAAACATATTTTTATCTCTCAACCTAGGGTTGAACCTTTCCCTCTCTCTATGAAGCCATTTCAACTTCCCGGACTACACAAGTTCGTTGCCGACCATGAAGGCTGGCCGTACACCCCTAGGGTGCACTCTGGTAACGCTTCCCAACCCTCAACTTATTTCTTGATGAAAATCATAACCAAACACTACGCATGGGCAATTATCATGGCACGTGCCCATAACCGGGGGCACGGCTGTTCGAACAGTTCATACTTCTGCAGAAGGTGTACACTTTACCCTTACGTCGCGAACTACTCCTTGTTTGCAAGGCAAGGAGGCTCACTACAAGGCATTTCTCCAGCTGACCTAGGATAGCTCATTGCCACTTAGACGGGTCCAACCAAGGATCCATTGGCCCTCGGCCCCCTTCTCCTCTGAAATACCAAGGGTGCTCAACTCCCCTTTCACCTCTCCCTACCACCTTTCTTCAACCATCACAATCTCATACGGCTCCTAGAGCCCATAAACTAACCACGAAGTCACCCTGGGCATTTCACATCTACTGGCAATCAGGCGATCCTAAACCCACTAGATACTCAACCAGGGACACCCCATAATGTCCGTAAGGTTGCACTTTGGTGTGCATGACGTTTTTCCCAAGGAATCGGTCCTTATGCGCCACTTGAAGTCGAACCCCGAAAGGTGATGACGACTCATGGAAAGTTTTTACACAAAACACCCTTCTTTTGTAACCATTTTCTTCTAACTCGGCACTCTGTACCGGTTTTCAAAACAATCTTTCAAATCCCATTTTCAACCCACACGCTTTGTTCATTTGCAATCATGTAATGTAATAAAAGTAAAGACGGGGTTTGATCACGGACAACCCACATCACGATACTAGGATGGGGTCATCGTAACCATCATGGCGACAAGGTCAATAGGGTTCTCAATTATCAAGGATAGGCTAAGTGCAACAATTTTAGGTTTCATTGACGTACTCTCGAAGGCGATCATCATGAATTACAAGTGTATGTGTGCGTGTGTCCTAAACATGCATTTTTATAAAATTAAGTTAACAAACATGGGATCAAGCATGATCAAAGGGAGACTTGCCTTTATCTGGATAATACTCAGGGTCTTCGGGATTGAATTCTTGCGGATCTTCGACGTCGGTAACTATGGTACAAATAACATCACATAAATAGAAGCATAAAAAAAGTTTTGGGAAAACATTTTTATTTCATCCTAAATTAAAGTTCATAATTTTATGAATTTATAGAAATTTGAACGGAGTGATTCGGAGCTATAACGGATTTTATATAATTTTTTTGAAGTTTAAACATTTTCTGAAATTGACAAGAGGTACTGTGTGCTATTGGGCTAAATGGGCTAACTGAAAATAATTTCGGAAAATGGGAAAATGTACTGTTTAAAGAGGCTGGGCCGGCCTGTTTACTGAATGGGCTGTGCTGGTATTAATTCCCGAAAATAGAAAATGCTACTATTTGAGATGAGTTGGCTGATTCGGCCCAGGGGAAAATAGCACACTGGACGGGCCCGCTGGTAGTGGAACAGGGAGGGTGGCATGCTGCAGGCTAGTGGCTGACGTGTGGGGCCCAACTGGCAGCGGAACAGGGGCCGAACAGTAGACGATGGCTGGAGGTTGAAGACGACCTTCAACGGCCGAAACTTCTGCGGGGCATAACTTCTTTATACTAACTCCGATTGATCCCAAATTTTAACCGTAGGTTCTACATACTATTATTAACATTATGTACGGTTGGATTTTCAATTAGATCTACGGTTTGTCCATAATTAAAAAGGGGGTAAACTAACAGAGGGGTGGCGTCGAGAGCCATAGGGGTGCTCCGGCGACCAACGGAGGACATTTTCATGGGATTAGAGCTAGCAGTAAACTATCCATGGTCTCTGATATACCTACATTGGCTCCTACGAAGCTACCCACGATGAAGCCTAAAGGTTTCCATAGTTCAACGTCGTCGGCGAGTTCCGATGGCGTTCCACCAAGGCTATCCCATGGAACACGAATGGTAGGGCATAAGTAAGCTACTGGTACAAGGGATTAGGAGGAAGTTTTACCTATGGTCGAAACAAGGCGCGGCGACATCGACACGGGTCCCCGGTGAAGGTGCGGTTCCGGCGTCGGCGGCTGCGGAAATGAAGACAACAGAGGGTGCTGGTCACGTTCTCGCTAATGGTACAAGGAATGGAGCAACGAGGAGGGAGATCTCGACGTACCCGAAAGTGGCGGTGAGGTGCTCGTGAAGAACGACGATGAACTCTAGTGCTCCGAGAGGGTTGGCAGTGGACTAGGGATTGAATGAACATGTGTGCAGGCCGCGGTCGAGCTCGGGGGACTCTTAAACGCGCGCGGCGGCATGGGCGACGACGTGAGGTGATTAATGGAGGGGTACGACGACGCACGTCGGAGCAGGGAGCGGAGCAGGTGAAGGGCGTGCCAGAGCTGACGTTCAGCCGAGCTAGGGTGGTTGGAGGTGACAAGCACGGGTACAAGGGCGACGAAGGACCGGGCGACAAAGGGAAAAATCCGATGGTCTGAGCAGGGCATCGGAGTGGCTGTGATTGCAGGGACTGTGCGTTGACGTGGGGCGCGCACGTGCGTGCGGACGCTGGCTGGTGCGAGCAGCGAGCGCAGGGGCTGGCGTGGGCAGGGCTGGTGAGTCCACGATGCACAGCACGGGCAGCATGGGCGTCACAAACCTTCCCCCCTTACAAAAATCTCGTCCTGAGATTTTACATTCCAGTGAAAAGGTCGGGGTACTCTGCTTGCAGGTGATCTTCTCTTTCCCATGTAGCCTCTGCCTCCGTGTGATTACTCCATTGCACTTTATAAAACTTTGTAATCTTTCTCCTAGTCTGGCTCTCTTTCTCATCGAGGATTCGGATTGGTTGTTCTTCATAAGTTAGGTTTTCCCCAAGGGTCACTCCTTCCAAGGGTACTTGCTCTTCCGGAATCCGTAGGCATTTCTTCAGTTGTGACACATGGAACACATTGTGCACATCAGACAGTGAGGCAGGTAGTTCTAGTTGATATGCCACTTCTCCTCTTCGAGCGGTTATAGGATATGGGCCTATATATCGAGGTGCTAGTTTTCCAGAGATTCCGAACCTCCTGACACCTCGTAAGGGTGATACCCGTAGATAAACATGATCTCCAACTTCAAACTCGAGATGGCAATGACGATTATCTGCATAACTCTTCTGTCGGCTTTGGGCTACTTGGAGCCTATTTCGAATGATCTTGACTTGGTCTTCGGCTGACTGTATGACATCTAGCCCAAACACCGGGTTGGAACTAGTGGTATCCCAGCACAAAGGGGTTCTACACTTTCTTCCATATAACGCCTCGTTAGGCGACATTTGTATACTAGCTTGATAACTGTTATTGTAGGAAAATTCAGCATAGGGTAAGCATAGATCCCATGTGCGGGCAAATTCCAAGGCACATGCCCTCAACATGTCTTCTAGTATTTGGTTTACCCTTTCCATTTGGCCATCTGTCTGAGGATGGTAAGCCGTACTGAAATTTAGGTGAGTGCCCATGGCTTCATGTAACTGTTCCCAAAATCTTGAGGTAAACTGGGTACCTCTATCTGAGACTATCTTCTTGGGTACACCATGTTGGCATACTATTCGGCTCATATATAGCTCAGCTAGCTGTTTACCATTGAAGGTAGTTTTGACCGGTAGAAAGTGTGCTACCTTAGTCATAACCTCGTTGAGTCCTGGGTAGTCCTGTTATAAAGTCCATACCAATTTCTTCCCATTTCCACTCTGGTGTGTGAAGGGGCTGCAATAAACCGGCGGGTTTCTGATGTTCGGCTTTTACTCATTGGCATGTGTCGCACTTAGCGACATACTCGACAACATCCTTCTTCATTCCAGACCACCAATAGTGTTGTCGGAGGTCTTGGTACATTTTAGTACTTCCGAGATGTATGGAGTAGGCTGACTCATGAACCTCTTTCAGAATGAGGTCTCTAATCCCTTCTTTGTTTGGAACACAAATCCATTGACTAATCCATAGGGTTCCTTGGTCATCAATCTTAAATTCAGGATTCTTGCCTTCTGACATACCTTCCTTGATATGCTTGATTTCTTCATCTTCTTTCTGTGCTTCTCGAATCCGCATCTCTAGTGTGGGTTGTACCACTAGGGTAGCTAAGGTACCAGGTGGTACTATGGTGAGGCGAAGTCTTTCAATTTCTTTACATATTTGGTCTTGATTGGTTTGCACTAATGCCATATTGCAATAAGCTCTTCGGCTTAAGGCGTCAACGACCACATTGGCTTTTCCTGGATGGTAGTGAATACTGAGATCATAATCCTTGATCAATTCTAGCCATCTTCTTTGCCTTAGGTTCAATTCTGTCTGAGTAAAAATATACTTTAGACTTTTGTGGTCTGTGTAAACCTCACATCTACTACCGAGAAGGTAATGCCTCCAAATTTTTAAAGCATGCACAACTGCAGCCAATTCCAAATCATGAGTAGGATAGTTTTGCTCATGAGGTCTTAATTGTCTTGAAGCATATGCTACCACTCGACGATCTTGCATCAAGACACATCCTAGGCCTTTTCGAGATGCATCACAATAGATCTCGAAATCTTTTCTGATGTCTGGTAGTGTTAGTATTGGGGCTGTGGTAAGCTTCTGCTTTAATTCTTGAAAGCTCTCCTCACATGCAGGTGTCCACTCAAACTTCTTCTCTTTCTTGAGTAGCTCAGTCATTGGCTTGGCAATCTTGGAAAAACCTTCGATGAATCTTCTATAATAACCAGCAAAGCCTAGGAAACTCCTTATCTCCGAGACATTTTTGGGGGCTTGCCAGGTTACTACGGCTTCTATCTTGCTAGGGTCAACTTCAATGCATTTGGCAGTTATGACATGACCTAGAAAAGAAACTTGGTCTAACCAAAACTCACACTTGGAGAATTTGGCATACAACTGGTGCTCCCTTAATTTTTGTAGGACCACTTGCAGATGATTGGCGTGCTCTTTCTTGCTCTTGGAATAAATAAATATGTCATCGATGAAAACTACAACAAACTTATCCAAGTATTCCATGAAAACAGTGTTCATTAAGGTCATAAAATATGCTGGGGCATTCGTTAATCCAAAGGACATCATTGTGTACTCATATAAACCATAACGGGTGATAAAAGCGGTCTTGGGGATATCTTCGGGCCTAATCTTCAACTGGTGGTACCCTGATCTGAGATCTATTTTTGAAAACACCGTTGCTCCTGTTAGCCGATCAAAGAGGTCATCGATCCTTGGTAGAGGATACTTGTTCTTGATGGTGGCCTCATTTAAGGCTCGGTAGTCAACACACATGCGTTCTGATCCATCCTTCTTCTTGACTAGTAGGACGGGTGCTCCCCAAGGTGAAGTACTAGGGTGCACAAATCCCAAGGCTTGAAGTTCTTCTGTCTGTTTCTTAACTTCCGCCAATTCATTTGCGGCCATTCTATAGGGTCTCTTCGATATGGGAGCCGTGCCAGGGGCAAGTTCGATGGAGAACTCGATATCCCTATCCGGGGGCATTCCAGGAAGTTCTTCAGGGAAAACATCGGGATATTCATTCACTATTGGTACTTCTTCCATGCTGCTAACTTGAACATTATGCACTATAGGTTGGGCTCTAGTCCCTTCTTCCATTCGACATGTGACATCATTCCCATTGGGGTCTGTTAAAGTTACTGTTCTTTTGGAACAATTTATACGACCATGGTTTTTCGAAAGCCAATTAATCCCAAGGATAAGATCCAATCCTTGAGTAGGGAGTACGATGGGGTTAACCACAAAGATGACCCCTTGAAACTCTAGGCTTAGCTTTGGACAGAAATGTTCAACTTCAATTTCACCGCAAGGTGAGCGAACACACAATTTTGTTTTCATAGGATGTGTCTTCCAACTATGTTTATCCACAATTTTCTTGGAGATGAAAGAATGTGATGCACCAGAATCAAACAATACTATAGCAGGTATGGAGTTGAGCAAAAACATACCCATAACTTCTGGGGCTTCTTGTGTTGTTTCTGCTTGGACATGGTTGACTCTTCCTCTGCCATAATTGTTGGTGGCACGAGAGGCTTGCGCACTTGCAGCTGGTGCAACTCGGACTTGTACTGCTAGTGGAGCACGTGCAGTGCTGACGTTGGAATGTGCAGGGGCCATGCTAATCTGATTATGTGGACAGTTTCGGGCCATGTGACCAAAATTGCGGCAGACATAGCACTGAATGGCTGCTTGGTTGAAGTTTCTTGCTGGTGTAGTGAAGGAGCTAGTGTTGCCTCCTCCTAGGTTGTTGTAGATGGGTTTGGTAGGTGGAGCTTGGTTGAAACGGGGCACTGGAGGGCGGTAAGTGGATTGGTTTTGGCGAGGAGTAGGGTTGTTGGAGTACTGTTGGGATGGAACTGGGTTCTGGGTGGATGGGGTTAGACGGGCTCGAGGGTGGCTTCGAGATGAAGCTCCCTGCTGAAAATTTTTCCGCTTGCGAAACTCCTCGGCATCCTTCTGGGCACTCTCAATTAGTAGAGCCTTGTTCACTAGGATCTGGAATGTAGGGAAATCAAGACCTACTAATTGGACTCTCAGTCCTGAATTTACTCCTTTTAGAAATCTTCTTATCTTCTTCTTTTCAGTATCCACCTCATCGAGGGCATACCGGGACATCTTGTTGAAGCGGGTCAGATAATCTGTCATGGTGGAAGCTCCTTGGTGAAGTTGATCAAACTCTGCATGCTTCAACTCCATGAGGCTTTCGGGGATGAAAGCTGTCTTGAAGGCCTCGGAGAACTCGACCCACCCAATTGCTGCAGCATTAGCATGGGTGGCACAGTAATTTTCCCACCACAAGGCGGCGGGTCCACGGAGTTGATTTGTGGCATATAATACCTTCTCTCTAGGAGTGCATTGGACCAAGTTTAGTTTCCTTTCCACATCACGGAGCCAATCATCAGCTTCCACTGGCTCGACTGTCTGAGAGAACTCCCTGAGGTTGGGCAAGGTGTGGGGCAAGATCTTGACGGATCTCGGCAAATCCATGAGCTAGTCCTTGGAGTACTTGGGTTTGGATAGCCATTAATTGGGCCATGTTAGGTGGTGGTGGTGGGGGAACATTCTCTTGCTGCTCTGGCTCATTAAGGCTTCCTCCATCTTCTGAGGCTGCATCTTTAGGTGGCTGATTCTGAACCATGTCTTCAAAACCCAAACGGATTGGTGCTTGACGACGCCTTCCACGGGCCATCTATCTTAAAAAGAAGGCTAACGATAACAATATGCGGTAGAAAAGAATATAAAACACATCACATAATTCGTTTTAGGAAAATAGTTTGTATGATAAAACATAACTCCCTAAGGACACTTATGGGTCTCGTTCCTAGGGCCAACTTATGCTCTGATACCACCTTTGTGACACCCCCGTCTCGTATAGACTTGGCTAATACGAGATGGGTTGCGACTAATTGAATTGCAACAACATTATTGAAGATATTTCACAATCCAACGGTAGCACATTGCGAATACATAAGTATTTCAAACCCAAGTTCATTACAAAAGCCGTAGGAGGCATTCCTCGCGGCAATTCAAACATCACAAAGTATTTTAGAGGAATCAAAATAACTAAGTCTTAGCGGAAGCATCTCCATCTCCTAGTTGGGAACTAGGCTCGAGACCCTACGCTTGGTGATCCTCATCTTCATCTCCTTGGACGTCCTCTTCTCCTTCGGGAAACCATTCGTCTTCTCCTGCTTGGGCTTCATCTTCTAGGGGGGGTTAAAAAAAAGGGTGAGTACAAACGTACTAAACAAGTCTCGGGAAATATTTATAAATGTAGGTCATCAAGGGCGGCTGGGGCTTATTGGTATAAAAAGACTTTTAAATTTCTAAGTGTCTCATTCCTGTTAGCAGAGGTCCCAACCTCCACTAACTGATAAGTAGTAATTTTTATTTATTTTTCAAAGTTCAATCTCAACCATTTCATCAACTCCACATCTTCTCATTTTCCACAACAATCCACCCATCTTCACACTCTTATCTTTTCTTTGGTACTAGCATACCCCTCCATCGGGAAGGTTTTCCCATAACATCAAAACATATTTTTATCTCTCAACCTAGGGTTGAACCTTTCCCTCTCTCTATGAAGCCATTTCGACTTCCCGGACTACACAAGTTCGTTGCCGACCACGAAGGCTGGCTGTACACCCCTAGGGTGCACTCTGGTAACGCTTCCCAACCCTCAACTTATTTTCTTGATGAAAATCATAACCAAACACTACGCATGGGCAACAATCATGGCACGTGCCCATAACCGGGGGCACGGCTGTTCGAACAGTTCATACTTCTGCAGAAGGTGTACACTTTACCCTTACGTCGCGAACTACTCCTTGTTTGCAAGGCAAGGAGGCTCACTACAAGGCATTTCTCCAGCCGACCTAGGATAGCTCATTGCCACATAGACGGGTCCAACCAAGGATCCATTGGCCCTCGGCCCCCTTCTCCTCTGAAATACCAAGGGTGCTCAACTCCCCTTTCACCTCTCCCTACCACCTTTCTTCAACCATCACAATCTCATACGGCTCCTTGAGCCCATAAACTAACCACGGAGTCACCCTGGGCATTTCACATCTACTGGCAATCAGGCGATCCTAAACCCACTAGATACTCAACCAGGGACACCCCATAATGTCCGTAAGGTTGCACTTTGGTGTGCATGACGTTTTTCCCAAGGAATCGGTCCTTATGCGTCACTTGAAGTCGAACCCCGAAAGGTGATGACGACTCATGGAAAGTTTTTACACAAAACACCCTTCTTTTGTAACCATTTTCTTCTAACTCGGCACTCTGTACCGGTTTTCAAAACAATCTTTCAAATCCCATTTTCAACCCACACGCTTCGTTCATTTGCAATCATGTAATGTAATAAAAGTAAAGACGGGGTTTGATCACGGACAACCCACATCACGATACTAGGATGGGGTCATCGTAACCATCATGGCGACAAGGTCAATAGGGTTCTCAATTATCAAGGATAGGCTAAGTGCAACAATTTTAGGTTTCATTGACGTACTCTCGAAGGCGATCATCATGAATTTCAAGTGTATGTGTGCGTGTGTCCTAAACATGCATTTTTATAAAATTAAGTTAACAAACATGGGATCAAGCATGATCAAAGGGAGACTTGCCTTTATCTGGATAATACTCAGGGTCTTCGGGATTGAATTCTTGCGGATCTTCGACGTCGGTAACTATGGTACAAATAACATCACATAAATAGAAGCATAAAAAAAGTTTTGGGAAAACATTTTTATTTCATCCTAAATTAAAGTTCATAATTTTATGAATTTATAGAAATTTGAACGGAGTGATTCGGAGCTATAACGGATTTTATATAATTTTTTTGAAGTTTAAACATTTTCTGAAATTGACAAGAGGTACTGTGTGCTATTGGGCTAAATGGGCTGACTGAAAATAATTTCGGAAAATGGGAAAATGTACTGTTTAAAGAGGCTGGGTCGGCCTGTTTACTGAATGGGCTGTGCTGGTATTAATTCCCGAAAATAGAAAATGCTACTATTTGAGATGGGCTGGCTGATTCGGCCCAAGGGAAAATAGCACACTAGACGGGCCCGCTGGCAGTGGAACAGGGAGGGTGGCATGCTGCAGGCTAGTGGCTAACGTGTGGGGCCCAACTGGCAGCGGAACAGGGGCCGAACAGTAGACGATGGCTGGAGGTTGAAGACGACCTTCAACGGCCGAAACTTCTGCGGGGCATAACTTCTTCATACTAACTCCGATTGATCCCAAATTTTAACCGTAGGTTCTACATACTATGATTAACATTATGTACGGTTGGATTTTCAATTAGATCTACGGTTTGTCCATAATTAAAAAGGGGGTAAACTAACAGAGGGGTGGCGTCGAGAGCCATAGGGGTGCTCCGGCGACCAACGGAGGACATTTTCATGGGATTAGAGCTAGAAGTAAACTATCCATGGTCTCTGATATACCTACATTGGCTCCTACGAAGCTACCCACGATGAAGCCTAAAGGTTTCCATAGTTCAACGTCGTCGGCGAGTTCCGATGGCGTTCCACCAAGGCTATCCCATGGAACACGAATGGTAGGGCATAAGTAAGCTACTGGTACAAGGGATTAGGAGGAAGTTTTATCTATGGTCGAAACAAGGCGCGGCGACATCGACACGTGTCCCCGGTGAAGGTGCGGTTCCGGCGTCGGCGGCTGCGGAAATGAAGACAACAGAGGGTGCTGGTCACGTTCCCGCTAATGGTACAAGGAATGGAGCAACGAGGAGGGAGATCTCGACGTACCCGAAAGTGGCGGTGAGGTGCTCGTGAAGAACGACGGTGAACTCTAGTGCTCCGAGGGGGTTGGCAGTGGACTAGGGATTGAATGAGCATGTGTGCAGGCCGCGGTCGAGCTCGGGGGACTCTTAAACGCGCGCGGCGGCATGGGCGACGACGTGAGGTGATTAATGGAGGGGTACGGTGACGCACGTCGGAGCAGGGAGCGGAGCAGGTGAAGGGCGTGCCGGAGCTGACGTTCAGCCGAGCTAGGGTGGTTGGAGGTGACAAGCACGGGTACAAGGGCGACGAAGGACCGGGCGACAAAGGGAAAAATCCGACGGTCTGAGCGGGGCATCGGAGTGGCTGTGATGGCAGGGACTGTGCGTTGACGTGGGGCGCGCATGTGCGTGCGGACGTTGGCTGGTGCGAGCGGCGAGCGCAGGGGCTGGTGTTGGCAGGGCTGGTGAGTCCACGATGCACAGCACGGGCAGCATGGGCGTCACACCGATCCTCCGGCATCAAGCTCCCCGCTCAACCCTCCATCACCCACTGTCGACAATCGGTTAGCATCTCCTCCCTGCACAAACAAGACAAGCCAAAACAAGGACGCGACGCACCACCGAAACCCTCGGCGGCCAAACCTCCATTTCACATTGAACCCCTTGATGCACTCAAACCACTCTCAACCACTCAACCGCTCAGATGTTCATCTTTGTCAATCACTCATCATCCAGACCGAAACCACCCTTGGTTTCTCAATCTCCCCCTTGATGAGTGCATTGACAACCCCAAAGCAAGACATGATGAGGATTGCAAGTTACGCGCACAAGTGACCATAAAAACTCATAAGAGAGCAAAACATGTCACTTGGTAAAAGATCTCCCTGCTTGGGCAAAAACCTTATGCAAGGCAAAGCAAAAGCGCAAAAGCATCTCGATGTAACATGCAAAGCAAAATATTTCAACATGAAAGCCAACTCTCCCTTAACCAAGCAATCCAAAAGCCAAAGCATCATGTAGACTATTTCTCCCCCTTTGACAATGCAGGCATCAAGGAGATAAAAAGATGCAAACAGGGGAAAGAGGGTAAAGCAGAGATGTGAGCTTCTGAAACATGAGCAGCTACAATTACAGTACAAACAAGCATTCGCCTTGAATATCATCTAAAAGTACTGAAAGACATCCTCATATGTATATCATCTAAACAAAAGGCATGAGTAAGCATTTTCAGACTTTAGCAAATAAAAGCATCACCACTCAGACTAGTATACTAGACATGTCAAGGCATGAGATGCAAAAGCTAAACAAGCACACACTAGATAAGTGTATCCCACTTCAAAGTGCTTCAGCAGACATGATATGCAATGAATTTTAAATTTTTCATTTTTGTGCCAGAGGTTATTTGCATGTCAACCTTATGCTAACCGACCACGCCAAGCCTAGGTCAAGAAAAAGACCATTGTAAGCTTAAAGCAATGGTCTCGGCAAACACTTCAATGTCCCGGTCATACCAAAGTGCTATGGTAAGCCGTCCAGAACAAAGTAGTGCGACAAAGCAAAACCACCTAGATCTTTTCAAATTTTAGCACACAATAGCATGAATATCACTTATTTTCATTTTCATTCATTTTCATTTTCTTCATTTTTGATGAAATCAAGTTGGATATTAGCATCCAAGTGAAAAGGACCTAGCTATCAGGTGTGTAAAAGACAACAAAAGCACTCAACCAATTCATGCTAGTTTCTAGACTAACCAGTGACCATTTTCAAATTTTCACAAATAAAATACATGCTCGTGTCAATTTTCAGATGAAATCATGCCAAGTACAGTCAACAGTATTAAAGACAATACTACAAAGGCATAACGAAGCATTTACTAGTAAAAGAAATTAATCATATGACAGAAGCTCATACAATGCTACACAACTCCCCCTCAAAACATGCTAGAATCTCTCAGATGCTCAATGAAAGGGTGAGTTAAAAACTATTTTGGAATCCAGCAGCGTAAAACTCGAGATCTAGGCAAAGTAGTAGACTGACCATGCATAGGATATAAACCATGATAAAAAATGTGTGGTCTAGCAATAAAGCGCGAACCTGCTCCTAACCTGTCGAGCATCAAAGCCTCTTACACGTGATCTATCACCATATGAAGCATGGTGTACACCACGAAGGGCAAAATCACTCTCAAAACCATGTGGGGCCTCAAAATCAGGATAAGAGCGGAAAGTATACTCATGCAAATCAAGTGAAGAATAATCATGAAAGTCCAAAGCATGAGCACGACGTTCATCTCTCATGCGTCGATAGCAAAAACCAATCAAATGACCTACACGATGACAATAAGCACAATGAAAAACTTTATTGCGTGTAGGTGTATAGGTTTTTGGCGCAAACCTCACAGTTTTCCTAGGTTTTTGCTTGGAGTCTGTCTTGAGTGGTGGAATGATTATCGTTTTGGGTTGGGTAGGATTTTTCGGCTTTTTGTGGTGTGTCTAACTGGGCTCTCTCTTTCTCAAGGGTAGTAGGTAGAGTGAACACAGTTTGGCTTGGGGTATTAGAAGAAGTTCTATCATAACCTAACCCAAGAGCTAACCCTGCCCTGTTAGCGAACATTTTTGTTTTATCCAAAAGCAAATCCATTTTCCCTTTCCCTTCAGTGCATTTGTCTACCATGGAAATCAGATAATCATTCTCACACTTCAGCTTTTCTACTTACTCTCTAGAAAAACTGAGTTGGTCCTTAAGGGTGATGCAGGTGGGACACGCCGGCTATACATCCTTAGAACACTCAGCACTCTCCAATCTAGCCTTAAGCTCATCGATATGCTTATCTCTCAGACTAACGCTTTCAATCAGTAAAGTGCAGTTTAAACATTCATCAATGGCACAAGGACTAGACTCCACCACCAAAAGTTGCTTCTGAACATTTTCATGTTTTTCAATGTTTTGAGCATGTATCAGATGCAACTGAGCAAGTTCATCCATAACGATAAGATAAGACTCACAATCAGTAATTTTAGACTCAAACTTCAACAAAGCAAGTTCAGTAGAAAGTGATTAAATTTTAAGCTTTAGTTCCTTTCGTTCTTTAGCAGCAAGTTTAAGCAGTCTATCTTGTGAAATAATTGCATTATGTAATTCATTGTTTTGAACAATTAATTGGTCATGTGATAGACTAACCTCAGATGAGTCAGGCTCATCGCTGATGTACTTGTCATTGGTCACGAAGCAAAGCCTATTGAAGTCCTTCGACTTTTCCTTCTTTTCTTCACTTTTGTAAAATTCTTTTTCATCAAAGCTTGGCTCTTCACTCGAGGTGCTGTCGATGTCGCTGAGTGTAGCCACGAAAGCTCTAGCCATCCTTTTTGCCGCTTTTCTTCTTTTGCCTGTGAAGAAGGATTTTTTGTCTCTTTTTTGGTGTTTGAGTTCATGTTCATTCTTTGATTTCAGTTTTGGGCAATTTTCTTTAATATGATTAAGATCACCGCACTCAAAACACCCTCAAAAACCTCCTCTTCTTTGATCTCTTCTATCATTGTAGAACCTAGTAAACTTTTTGACTATAAGAGAAAGCTTTTCATCGTCCAATGTGTCCACTTGTTCCTTTGTGATTGAGACCAATGAAGACAAGGCAAAACCCCTAGATAAAGCGCAAACTCCAGACGCACTACCTCCAGATGAGGTGCCACTGCCAGGGCTAGAACACAAAGCAATCGAAGGCAACAAAGCTTTTCCAGCTCCTGGTCGAGACGCCTTGGCGATCTCGGTGGACTTAAGCTTACTAAAGAGTTCGTCGCAAGCCAGAGTTTCAAAGCTTGTCGACTCTTTAATACTGGAGATCTTCACCTCCCATATGCTACGATCAAGAACATAGAGAAGTTTGATCGCCCTATCGTGGTCAGAGTAAGCCAAAGTCCTAGTGGCGTGCAAATTACTAGCAATCCCATCAAAATGCGCAAACAAAGCATCTACAGATTCGCCAGGGCTTTGCACGAACATTTGGTATTCTTGATTATACGTGCTCTGTCTCCTAGCCTTAATCTGCGATGTGCCCTAATGAAAAGTACTCAAGGTCGACCAAATTTCTCGTGCAGTGCGAAGGTGCTAGACCCTGTCGAACTCGTTGCGACTCAGACTGATAAAAAGAATGTTTCTAGCCTTGTTATTATATTCATATTGAGCCTTCTCAGTCTCTGAGGTACGAGTGTCAGGAATCACATACTGGGATGCAACAATGTCCAATCACACTTACTTGGCTAAGCAAATAAGCCTCCATGCGCACCTTCCAATAAGCATAATCTCAACCATCAAACATTAGGATCTTGGTGTTCCTTTCCGTGTCGCCAAAACAAATATCACAACTGGTTAAGGTCAACTCGTGATCAAACCAGCTCTGATACCAATTGTGGGATCGGAATGGTGACTAGAGGGGCGATGAATAGGTACCTCAACACTTTCTTTCGAATGTGATGGCCTAATCGAATTACCCAACGCACCTCTAAAACACAGTTTCAGGTTTTAATCCAATCAGTACACAAATTGAGCTTCACAAGATTAAAGACCACAAAACAGCTTTGTTCCAAGATTTTTAATCAACAAATATCAAAACACTCACACACAAGATCAAGTCAAGTTTGTAAAGGTGAATCAGCTTGTTTCAATTCAATCTCAAATGTAATCACTGTAATTCTGAAATTTATCGGACAATGAATAGTAAACGTGACTTTCAACTAAATTCAACATTCAAGCTTTGGATCTAATTATTTACTTCAAAACAGTATAAGTTTGAATTCAGCATACAAATTTCAGAACTTGTCACTCCTAATCAATTTCAGATTTGAATAGTAATGAATTCAAGTTTTAGCTAAATCACCAAAGCTGAAACAAATTCAAGGAAGTTGAACCATATTATTTGCTGGACTCAGAGTTTTCAAAAAGCTAAACACCAATTTCAGAACTCCTGAAGTTCACTTGAAACAGCAACACTGTTTGAGCGCTGAACCAGAGATACCCTTACGGTCAACAGCGATTTTGGCAAGGGATGTAGCAGAACCGAAAACCAGAGATTACTATTCACCGTAATCAACACATTTGCTAAAGGATTATTTTCTTGTTTTGATTAGAAAGAACTCAGAAAATTTTGATTGCCTTTCTCCACAAATGTTACAACATTTCAGAACATCAACAAAAATATTTCAGGACTAGATCTAAACTAAACATATACTACTCAATGCTGAAAACAGAATTTAATCAACTTCTCCACTTTAAAATTGCAAACTGAAATGGAGTTTTCAGAACAAACAACAGAAAGTCTTCAGAGTTAATCCTGTACTGAACAGCTAGTATTCACTGCATAAAACAGAGACAGTTTTGATGCTCTATCAAAAATACTCAGAGTAAAGGTTTATGAGTTGAAACACTGAAAACAGGACTGAATTTTTTGTAACCAAAGTTTGATCAATTCAACAAGGCAAAGCAAATCTGATTACACAGAAACACTTGAGTAATCTGAAAACTAGAAGCAGTTGAAACAACAACTGACCAGAAACAGTATATCTCTCAGCTTAGAACAACAAAAACATGAGTATGGTTCACACTTTTCAGAGTTCAGAAATCTTTGTACAAATTCAACTCAACTAGATCAACCAGAACACAAATGTAAATAAACTGAAATAGTCTTGAAAATGAATAGTGTAGGAAAGTACCAAAACTGTTTCAGATTGTACCCATTCAGTACAAAGTTCATCTAAAGTAGCAAGAAGCTAATCCAACCTCATTTACTACAACTGATTTTCAGTATCAACTTCAGAGATAATAAACTTAATAACTAAACAGATTAGTCACTTAGGTACTAGATGAAGACAGATATTTCAGATAGTTGAAAACTGAACACAGATTAAATTTAATGCAGAAAATCAGTTGATCAGATCAGATTACTTCAAACAGCACATCAACTAGCTATTATCAGATATTCAAAGCTAAACACAAATGTTCATGTGTTCTCAACAGCAGCAAACAAATATGGTTCATATAATCTAATCTGCTAATCATATGATTTCAGAAAACAACTTGACTATAGCTAATCTAGCAGATTTATATCAGTAGAATAGTATAGCAAACAAACTTGAAGAAATTCAGTTCAGATAGTCAATGATTCACAGCAGTAATGAACAACTTTGTCATGGCAGAGATCAGAGAAATCTAGATGCTGAAAAGGAACTTCACACAATCTGTTGTTCATCATCAAGCACTCATGGCAGAGAGAGTTTTGCTGATTTTTCTTGGAAAAATACTGAACAATGTTTGTTCATCTTTCTATCAAGTAAACACTCAAGAAACACTTCAATGATCAGCCAAAATATTGATGAACACTTGATGAAACATTTCATCAAACATGTGGGGAGCACAACCAAAACTAAACCACTTTTCAGAATAATTTTTTCAGCATTATGGTGCCTACTTTGTGCAGCAAAATAATTCAAAAGACATCATAGAAACATGTTGTAACTTTTGAAAATGGATCATTCAAACTATTTCCAACAAAAGTTACATAAAATTCAACATCAACTTCTGCACTAGATTCTCCAGAAAACGCAGCACAAAAATGCGCTGGAAACAGAATTACCAGGAATAGTGTTGCCGAAAACACTACTGCAGATCCGAAATTTGCTTGAAAATCCTATTCCTCATCACAAGCAACTTCAAAAGCAAGTTCTCTCATGTATTTTCATTAAAATTTTTTTCTCTAAAGCCCTCAAATGGTTCAGCCAACTTGGGGGGATAATATCCTACCAACTCATGTTCTAGAAGCCCCCATTTGACACATAGACTCTTAGTAATTTCAGATTTAACAATTATAAAAATTGCCTTATAAAACCTAAAGAAAAATTACAAATTGACTCTCCTTTAATATAATTTCAGAGTAGAACCACTCTAAAAATTATACCAAGAGGTTACACTACAAATCTGAAAATTTAAATTAATACTAGACACAAATTTATTGAATTAACAAAAACATTAAACGTTTCGATGGTTTTCAGCAAAAACCGACAAAGCCACTCAACCCTTTGACTCGTGACACCGCTTCGTGACTCTGAGCGCCAGCAAGCTACTTTCGCTCTCGATCCCCTCGAGCCACCTGAATGCTTGTCCTGGCCTCTCTCTCGCGAACCGCGTCGACACGCCGTCGCAGTCAGCCGTCCGTCCAAGTCTCGCTCCATCTCTTCCTGCACTCTTGAGATCTTCTCCAACTTCGCCCGGCCTCCCTGATCCTCCGACATTAAGCTCCCCGCTCGACCCTCGATCACCCGCCGTCGACAGTCAGTCAGCATCTCCTCCCTGCACAAACAAGACAAGCCAAAACAAGAACGCGACGCACCGCCGAAACCCTCGGCAGCCAAACCTCCATTTCACATCGAACCACTCAATGCATCAAACTACTCTCAACCACTCAACCGCTCAGACGTTCATCCTTGTCAATCACTCATCATCCAGACCGAAACCACCCTTGGTTTCTCAGTTTGACAATATTTAAAAGTTAGATGGTGTTCCTGTAATCATTGTACAACTTCGCTACAATGGATGGGTTACAGAACTTCAAGATTTGGAGAAATCAAGGTAACTCCAACCCCTACTTAGGTCTGATATAATTATCAATGCTTTGGATATTCATACTTTATAATTTTCATGAGGATTGCATGTGTTTCTACTAAACAATGGTTGTATAAATGCGATATGCATTTCTTGCATGACACGGAATGATACCACATTCACGGAATAGATCTAAAATAGGAAAAAGATGACTTGTGATGACTTCTCTCAGCTACAATTTTTAAACCAGTAAACCACCTTTAAAAGTTCTTTGATGCATTCACGGGTCATGATTGACATACTGGATTATGAACACACTCTTCTTTGGGCTGATAGTTGACGGCTGAAGTTTGTGTATTTTAGTAAATTTTGCTTGCTAATACACAATAATTAAGAACATAGTTTTTCTTTCTATTTTAGAACCATGTTATTTCAGAAAACTTGAAGAGCTATATTTTGCTGGCACATGGTGTAAGGAACATGATACGTTGTTAGCATTACTAAGATTATCACTAGCGGTTGCAAAAATTTTAAAATGTATTAGGTAGGAGCTACTATATATGGACTTCTTTTTAGACAAAAATGTTTTGTGTTTGCCAATGACACATGCTATTGTTATAATAATGACTATCTTTTACTATAAAGCATGAATATTCTGTCATCTTAGAGCATCTCCACCACTCACGTTATCACATGCTCCATCCTTTTTTTGGCGGTTGTAGCATAGAAATCTGTTTATGCCTTTTCAATAGAGCCGGCATCGCGTCGGCCAAAATTGGTTGGCCACCATCCTACTCAGCCCACACGTCAGAAGAAGTGTGCCTCCTCTCTACCGCCATCCTCCAACCGTTGTTGGTTCATCAGCTACCACGTCCATCTGGAGTTCTCCTCCCTCCAAGTCAGCTGGTGTCTTCCTCCCTCCAAGCTACCAGGTAAAACATTCTTGTTCGCTGGGATGGTTAGATTGGCCAAGAATTAATGTCTCTTTTTTCTCCAACCACTCATGCAACCCTTTCCTGATGCATATAGTTTGGAACAATCAAATATTGGATCCCCAATCAGGTAAACTTATGCACACAATTGATGAGCAGTTTTTTATGGCAATATGCCATGATTGGATTTAAATATTTGATGTGTCAACTATAAATTTTTTAGCTTTCTACACTTAAGTGCAATGTGTAAAGTTTTGTTTGGATCAACTCAAAGTATTTGCTTCAGTTTTACCAGTATTATTTAAGGCCTTTTGCTTCTTTGCTTTAGTTTAGATCAGCTGAAAGTTGCTTCAGTTTTAATATAAAATTATAGATTTTCCCTTATAGCTAACAGTTGCTTAATAAAAGGTTTATCAACATGCACACCCAATGTGTATAGTGTATCTTGTTTGAACTTTGGAGAAGTTGAAATCGATCCTAAATTAATTGTGAAAGCAAATCGTTGGCTTTCAGTTGTTTCGGTTGACTGAGAAGCTCCGAAAAAAATTGTGAAAGCATAGCTTGGTGATTCGTTTGGACTATGTACTATTAAAAATTACTCAGCATATGTTTTCTTTGTCACCTATATACATAGAACCCGACGATTCTATTTTGAATTCCTTCAATGCAATCATGTGCTGTAAACCCCTCTTATACCAGAAACATCATTTATGGAAGTGATGGCCCACGCTTGTTCCAAATTGTTAATTCATATTTGTATTTTGGTTGTTGCCTTAAATATATTAACTGATGGATGTTCTCAAATCATACGGTCTATTGAAAATTAGTAGTTATAAGAAATTATTAAAATATAAAATAGTGAAATATAGAGTGTGATATATGGATAGTCCAGTGGAGTAAATAAAGATATAGATAGAGTGTCTTTATGGATAGCCATCCATATAAAGATATGAAGTGTCAAATATTGATGTTCTATCGGAGATGCCCTTAGTTTGAAAAGTGTCACTTTACATACTTTGTCCAGGTTGTGGCGGTCAAATTGCCGAGTAATACAGAGATACAGAGAGTGATAAGTAATATGTTGTTTCAATTAGTACCAAACTTATATTGATAGATATTAGCAATTTCAGTCGATATTGATCTAAATTTTAGTTGATATATATGTTACATATTACTTAAATTAAAATATATATATTATGTTTAAGTAATACACTATATTCACTACGGGAGAAGTGCACTTCACCGAGTGTCAAGAACACTCGGCAAAGGCATAAACACACTCGGCAAAATGTTCGCCGAGTGTAACACTCGGCGAATAGCACACGATAAATATTACATCGGCAAATACTTATTTGCCGAGTGTTTTTTATCGGGCACTCGGCAAACTTTTTTTGCCGAGTGCCAAATGTCACACTCGGTGAAAAGAAGGAAAACGACGCTAACGGAAGTGTTTGCCGAGTGTAAGTGTAAACACTCGGCAAAGAATGAAACCAAAAAATAAAAAAAATGGGTGGCCCGACGCACGGGGCGGAGCGCACCACGCAGGGGGACGCCGCGCACGGGGCGGGGTGGGGCACGCCGAGGGCGGGCCGGGGCGTGGAGGGCGCGCCAGGGGCGGGGCCGCACGGGGCGGGGCGGGGCTCCACGCCGGGGGTGGAGGCGGGGCGGCGGCTAGACCGGACGGGGGCGGGGCGCCGCGCCGCGCCGAGGGTGGAGGCGGGGCGGCGGCCAGACGGGGCGGGGGCTGGGCGCCGCGCCGGGACGGAGGCGGTGCGGCGGCCAGTCGGGGCGGCGGCGGGGGTGGGGCGGCGCGCCGGGGT